>JARFXV010002223.1:37500-41772 GCA_031761425.1 Cosmopolites sordidus
CTTCACAGTTTAAGCAAGCCGGAGATCTCACCCATTTAAAGTTTGAGAATAGGTTGAGGTCGTTTCGACCCCAATGCCTCTAATCATTCGCTTTACCGGATGAGACTCGTGCTCGACGAGCGCCAGCTATCCTGAGGGAAACTTCGGAGGGAACCAGCTACTAGATGGTTCGATTAGTCTTTCGCCCCTATACCCAGTTCCGACGATCGATTTGCACGTCAGAATCGCTACGGACCTCCATCAGGGTTTCCCCTGACTTCGTCCTGACCAGGCATAGTTCACCATCTTTCGGGTCCCAGCGTGTACGCTCTTGGTGCGCCTCTTCTCGCGATGAGAACGAGACGCCCCGGGAATGCGAAGCGACAACTTTTAAGGGTTGATCGCCCATCTTCCCTAGATTCGTGCGAGACGAACTTTCACTTTCATTGCGCCTTTAGGTTTAGTGATTCCCAATGACTCGCGCACATGCTAGACTCCTTGGTCCGTGTTTCAAGACGGGTCCTGAAAGTACCCAAAGCTATAGCGTCGCAGATCGGTCTACGGTCAGATGACTAGGTCTGTTCGAGAACTTCGAGGCCAACAGTCACCAGAGGTCGGAACCGGCACCAGGTCCGATGGCCGACTACATCTGGCGCGCTTGCCCCGAGTCGAACGCTCCTCTCTCGTAAAAGGGGTAGCGACCCTAAACCTTTCGTATACCGTCGAGCGAGTCGATCGGGTTGAGACGACACGAGGGTCCGTAAATATGCGCGGCCGAAACCGTATTTACGGGCTCCACCCCGAGCCTTAGATCGACGCCCAACGGATCGCGACGTCCTACCAGGAGAAAAGTGCACGCGTTCGTCGCCGGATCGACGAACGACGAAAGGTGCGAGAGACACGTCCGAAAACGTCTCTCCCGTCACGCGATCGTCGGCCGCCGACGACGAGCCGCGAATGAATTTCTCCCTTCGACCTTTCGGGTTTCTCAGGTTTACCCCTAAACGGTTTCACGTACTCTTGAACTCTCTCTTCAAAGTGCTTTTCAACTTTCCCTCACGGTACTTGTTCGCTATCGGTCTCGTGGTCATATTTAGCCTTAGATGGAGTTTACCACCCACTTAGGGCTGCACTCTCAAGCAACCCGACTCTAAGGAGAGATCCTCCCGCCGTCAGCGATGGTCACTACGGGCCTGGCACCCTCTGTGGGCTGTGGCCCCGTTCAAGAAGGACTTGGACGCATCGCGTAACTTCGAGATGATGGACCCTCCCGAACACCACATTTCCCGGCACCCGGTGTCGGCCGCGGGATTCGGTGCTGGGCTCTTCCCTGTTCGCTCGCAGCTACTAGGGGAATCCTGGTTAGTTTCTTTTCCTCCGCTTAGTAATATGCTTAAATTCGGCGGGTAGTCTCACCTGCTCTGAGGTCGATAGATATATATATATATATATAAATATAATAATGGTAAATAAAGCTGCGCCCGCCGCGTGTATATAAGTAGTAGCCTCGACATCGTATAACAAACGATCAGACGTCGCATATCCTTTAATTAAAGAATATATATTATCGGACACGACGACCGAAAACGATGCGATGCGACACGCACGGCACACTTTCGCTTAATTCGCATGAAAACGGCGAATTAAGATCGTCCTTACGATTTAAGACGTCGCGCGCACCTGCCACGCGTTCGCGAAGGCGAATCGACGGCAACAGGCGCTCGCGTCACGACGTCCAACACGCTCCGTCGTCATTATCCGAATCAACGCGACAGACAGATGGTACATCGTCGTCGTCGTCGTCGTCATTTTCGGACAAAACCGAGCAGTCTTTAAATAAGGTACGACCCTCAGCCAGGAGTGGTCCGGGAATGGAATCCCAGGACCGCAATGTGCGTTCGAAGTGTCGATGTTCATGTGTCCTGCAGTTCACAAGTTGACGCGCAATTAGCTGCGTTCTTCATCGACCCACGAGCCAAGTGATCCACCGTTTAGGGTAATCTTTTTTATCGATTCATTTAACGAGAAGGAAACTATCGCCACGACGATGACGACGACCAAGGCGAACCTCGTCATCGCGGCGTGGCAGTAATGGTCCGACTCGTTTGTGATGCGAGAAATAAAATACTTCTCCGTATCGGTGACGTTCATTTTAAGAAATGTAAATGGCAAGATTCCGAAATTTTTAAACGAAACGTTGAAATATTATCCACCGTCGACATCGTTGTCGTCGTCGTCGTCGACAAACGAACGGTGTTTTATATTACGTTTCTCTCGTCACGGTAACGGTCGTCGTCGTCGTCGTCGTCAGTCGACAGCGTCGACGACAAAAACCGCAACGAATGTTTAAAAATCATAACGGAATCGATTATGATGAAGATATGGTTAATGGTCCATATCATACACATCACACAGAAACGACCACGACAACCACAACGACGTTACAGACAGATCACGTGTGCGTGCGTGTGCGTTAAATGTGAAAACTTAAAGATCGTACGGGCGCATATCGTTTAAATACCGTCGGGAAGGAAAATCCACGAGGATTTTTTATCCCTTAGATTTTTCGTACTCTGGCTGACTCGCTCACTCACTCACTCACTCACTCACTTTCCAGATAGATAGTGAGTGGGCGAGTGAGCGAGCGAGCTAGCTAGCTAGCTAGCGTAGAAACATAAATCTAGGTACCCGATACAAATTCTTTTTTCCGTTTTCGTCTTGCACGCACCAACGAGCGATACGAGCTGCTGTCGTTCGTCGAGGATCGTCAAAGTTGTCGTTCCCTTGTGTCTCTTAATAAAATAAAAGATAGTTCGAATTATTCGAGAGAATAATTACAGACGTGTTCTTAATCGCGCGTCAGATGACGGCAATCGATCACTGTAATGATCCTTCCGCAGGTTCACCTACGGAAACCTTGTTACGACTTTTACTTCCTCTAAATGATCAAGTTTGGTCATCTTTTCTTACACATCGACGACACCGAAGCGCCATCGCGTGTCGATCCGAAGACCTCACTAAATCATTCAATCGGTAGTAGCGACGGGCGGTGTGTACAAAGGGCAGGGACGTAATCAACGCGAGCTTATGACTCGCGCTTACTGGGAATTCCTCGTTCATGGGGAACAATTGCAAGCCCCAATCCCTAGCACGAAGGAGGTTCAGCGGGTTACCCGGGCCGCTCGGCCAGGGAAGACACGCTGATTCCTTCAGTGTAGCGCGCGTGCGGCCCAGAACATCTAAGGGCATCACAGACCTGTTATTGCTCAATCTCGTGCGGCTAGAAGCCGCCTGTCCCTCTAAGAAGAAATGTTTGTACGCCGACAGTAAAAACCGCGCGCGAACGGCGGAGCCCGTGAGGACCCCGCACGTACGGCGGGCCTTTGCGATGTCAAAAAGCGCCTAGTTAGCAGGCTAGAGTCTCGTTCGTTATCGGAATTAACCAGACAAATCGCTCCACCAACTAAGAACGGCCATGCACCACCACCCACCGAATCAAGAAAGAGCTCTCAATCTGTCAATCCTTCCGGTGTCCGGGCCTGGTGAGGTTTCCCGTGTTGAGTCAAATTAAGCCGCAGGCTCCACTCCTGGTGGTGCCCTTCCGTCAATTCCTTTAAGTTTCAGCTTTGCAACCATACTTCCCCCGGAACCCAAAAGCTTTGGTTTCCCGGAAGCTGCCCGTCGAGTCATCGGAGGAACGTCGACGGATCGCTAGCTGGCATCGTTTAAGGTTAGAACTAGGGCGGTATCTGATCGCCTTCGAACCTCTAACTTTCGTTCTTGATCAATGAAAGCGTTTTTGGCAAATGCTTTCGCTTCCGTTCGTCTTGCGACGATCCAAGAATTTCACCTCTAACGTCGCAATACGAATGCCCCCATCCGTTCCTATTAATCATTACCTCGGGGTTCCGAAAACCAACAAAATAGAACCGAGGTCCTATTCCATTATTCCATGCATACAGTATTCAGGCGAAATTTTAGCCTGCTTTAAGCACTCTAATTTGTTCAAAGTAAACGTGCCGGCCCACCTCGACACTCAGTGAAGAGCACCGCGGCAGGATTGATTTGGGCCGCCGTTAAACCGCCAACGAACGCACGCCGCGAGGCGCACGCCCGAACAGACGGCAACCGACTAAGCCCACCGGCAGGACGTCTCGCGAAACGCCAGTTAACACCGCGGACGATGAACCGGCGGCGCGAGACACAAATTCGACTACGAGCTTTTTAACCGCAACAACTTTAATATACGCTATTGGAGCTGGAATTACCGCGGCTGCTGGCACCAGACTGGCC
>JARFXV010002224.1:0-195493 GCA_031761425.1 Cosmopolites sordidus
GGCTTCGGGTGGCACAGAGGGGAATGGAAAGATGTATGCTTGGCATTACAAGACGAAACAGAAAGTCCTGCGCATGGATCAGGGAACAAACAAAAGTCTGTGACATCATTGGAAGAGTAAAACAGTTGAAATGGAGATGGGCAGGCCATATAGCGAGGCGATGGGACGACAAATGGACCAAGGCAATCCTGGAGTGGATACCGCTTGATCGCAAACGTCCGCGAAGAAGACCGAAAGCACGATGGATTGATGACATCGTTAAGTATATAGGACCCGAGTGGCAGGGAAAAGGCCAGGACTGTAAAAGTTGGAAGGATGCTGAAGAGGCTGAAGAAGAAGGGATATATTATATATATATATATATATATATATATATATATATATATATATATATATATATATATATATATATATACATAATATATATATATATATATATATATATACATATATATATACATAATATATATATATATATATATATATATATATATATATATATATATATATATATATATATATATATATATATATATATATATATAAATATATATATATATATATATATATATATATATATATATATATATATATATATATATATACATATATATATATATATATATATATATATATATATATATATATATATATATATATATATATATATATATATATATATATATATATATAATATATATCCCTTCTTCTTCAGCCTCTTCAGCATCCTTCCAACTTTTACAGTACTGGGCTTTCCCCTGCCACTCGGGTCCTATATACTTAACGATGTCGTCAGTCTATCGAGCCTTCGATCTTCTTCGCGGACATTTGCGATCAAGCGGTATCCACTCCAGTATTATCCTAGTTCATCTGTCGTCCCATCGCCTCGCGATATGGCCTGCCCATCTCCATTTCAATTGCTTCACTCTTCCAATGATGTCACACACTTTCGTTTGCTCCCTGATCCATGAGCGGGGTTTCTGTCTCGTCTTGTAATGCCAAGCATACATCTTTCCATTCCCCTCTGTGCTACCCGAAGTTTTTGAATTAATTGCGGTGTGAGTGTCCAGGTTTCACTTCTGTATGTCATAACGGGTAGGACGCACTGTTCGAAGACTTTTCTTTTCGGGCAAAGTGGGAGTCATGGGAACGATATCATCTGCAAATATAAGTTGGTTTAAATTTGAACCATTGATCTTTACACAATTCTGTTCCCAATCCAGTTTACGGAATACTTCTTCAAGGCAAGCCGATAAAAGAATAGGCGATATTGCATCACCCAGCCTACACCTCCTTCTACATTAATTCCCACTTCAATATCATCAAGGTGAAGTGTCGCTGTAGCTCTATCATATATCGATCCTAGTAGGTTTACATATGCCTTGTCTACCCCTTTGCTAAGCAGTGCATCTATTATGGCATGCTTTGAGATGGTGTCAAATGCTTTTTTGTAGTCGATAAAAACCAAGCACAGTGGCATGGTGTATTCGTTCTGCCATTCTTTCACTTCTGAATCCTGATTGTTGTCTTGGTTGTGCATCATTTAGTTTTCTTAATTTAGAAATTATCTTTTAGATATTATCTTAATGAAAACTTTGTACATTACTGATAGGAGGCTTATTGGACGGTTGTTCTTTAAATCTTCCTGTGCTCCTTTGCGATGTAAAAAGATCACTTGTGCATTTTACCACAAGTCAGGTACTTTTTGTTCTGTGATGCATTTGGAGTATAATTTTACCAGTGTTTTATGTAACGTCCGACCACCAGCTTTTAGCATTTCGACAGTTACACTATCCTTTCATGGAGTCTTGCCGTTCTTCATCGATTCTATAGCACTTGTTACTTCCTCCACTAGGATATCTGACATTTGTTCTTCCTTGGGCATTGTTGTCCTGGATTGGAGAACCAATCAAGTATATATATATATATATATATATATATATATATATATATATATATATATATATATATATATATATATATATATATATATATATATATATATATATATATATATATATATATATATATATATATATGCAGTTCTTTGATTTCTTTGGATAGCGTCCACTGAGACAACATTAGTCAGGAGTTTTGATTGTGGAGAGGGACCCCCTATTCTTGACGAGAGAGCATATGTCGGTACCCTGATGAGTCTAACCAGCAACAGACGAAACATGTGTCCTCCAATGTGAGGGATGGGTGGGGTTAATTCCCTAAAAGCTAAACTTTCTGAACTACTCATAAACGATGATTACTATAACTTATTTAAAAATTAGCATTATTTTTGCTTTATCATATATATATCTAAAGCCGATGTTACACATTGGTTCACATGGTCAGGGTATCCTTTTACATACCACAAGTGGGCAACCACACATAAGCTATAAACTTGCCACATCATCAGTTTAGAACAAACTGAGCCAACGTCAACATTATTGGAAAGATACTCATAAAACAAAGCAAAAACTGTCACGAGGTATTGAAAAGATAGCACACCATCTAGCCAATGTGTAGTTGGGGACTTGGCATATACCAGCGTGAGCTAGTTCCTTTGATGTGGAAATCAAAACCGATAACCCATCAAGCAAGTGATCAATGTAAACACCTACCTCCGCCAGCGGCTGCACAAGCGTCAACTTTTCAACATTGGCCAAGTGACGCTTACCATATAGTATGGCCAATGTGTAGCGCCGGCTTAAGTGTTATATAGAAGTATTTGTAACAATCAATTGGTTTATCAAACATGACACGGTAACCATTAGATCATTCGTATCCATTACATTTTCATCACATCTCTCCAGCATATATTTCGCGTGTAATCTTGTCGTCTCACTACTGTAAATTATTCACAATTATTACTTTAATTGCTTCAATTACTTGAAACATAACACAACTTACAACAATAATAACAACTTACAATTATCATTAATTTAATTTATGCATAAAGTATGTAAATAAATGGTATAATTTCAAATAGTATATTGGATTTTGGAAGTTACCAAAGCTTTAAATTTAACGCACTCCAACAATTGAAACTCGTTACCTCATAATATGAAAAGTGGCAAAGCAGAAGCTTATTACACGCTCGAAATGCGTAAAACTTCGGGGGTGGATTTTATATTATTTAACGGGTAACTGGTGGATGTGGTAAGGAAGGAGTTTCAGCTATGGGGAATCATAACGGATGTTGCTAAACTCTCATAAAATTAAAATATCATTGGACATCAGAAATACAATAAGATTTAATCCTTAAATTATTTTATCTTTATAAATAAGTCGTAAAGTATTTCTCGAGGAATTTATTTCTGATGGTTTCAACATATATTTGATCCAAATCCATTATTAATTACTTTAAAATATCACTACAGTTTTATACGATTTTCACTAAAATATATTATTCTGACATGTTTCACCGACACAGTGTCTTCTTCAGTTTATACTCAACATCTGAAGAAGTTTATTGGTGAAACATGTCAGAATAAGATAATTCAGTGAAAATCATATAAAACTGTAGTTTTGTTTAGTAGGAATTTATTTCTTTTGTGGTGTTGCAAATAGAATTTGCTTAAAAATCCCATCGATAAAAACTGTAGAAAAAACAATTTTAAACAATTTGACTACTTTATACTGTAAGTAGTGATCATAAGTAATTTGTCTACTCCTAGTATACATCATATAAATAAATAAGCTATGATTAATATCTAAAAATGTTCACTATATTTAAAATTTTAGGTATAACAATTGTTTCGACACACAGCGCCTTTTTCAAATACAAACTTTGCTTAACTAACAGTGAGAAAACTAATTACAAGCTAAAGTGTCCATCGACCTAATAATATAATAAAACATGATAGTGGGGAACTCCATTTTTTGTCAACGTTTAGGAGGGCAATATAAGTTTAATAACTTGAATGGTTCACATGTCTAGCTGGTCATTTAGCAAAATATCCGATTTTTTAAAATTAATTTCTAAGCCCTATAAAAATGGATTTTTTTGGATTTATTCTCATTATGTAACATTTTAAAATTATTATTGAAAGTATGCTTTTCTACCATTAAGTGGTTAGTATAATGGGAATTATTTTTTGTTTAGAGTAACTTCTTTTATGTTCGTTGTGCCTAGTAGAGAAAGATCTTCCTGTTTGTCCAACATATACTTTTGGACACGATACAGTTTATTTGTTTGATTTTTATTGTTTTTAATGATGCTATTGTCCTAAACTATTGTTTGTTTTAAAAGCAATATTTATATTGTTTGTTTTGGATAAATGTATCGACATTAATTTGGTAACTTTTCCAATATATGTAATTGTTTTGAACGCTGCATTTTTCATATTAATAACCGGACATATTAAATTAATGGTTTTATTATAACTTTTTTTTATTAATTATTTTACTTATAATGTTTGGGTCGTATCCGTTATTTACTGTGATATGTTTGATGACATTCAATTCTTTATTATAATTATCAATTGAAATGGGGATTTATAATAATCTATTTATAAAAAAATTAAATGTCTAAATTAAAATAAATTAAAAATCTTTTATGACTTAGGATGACATGATTTATTGTTTATAAGTATATCTGTATGTGATGGTTTATGAAACATTGCAAAATCATGTTTATTGTTTTTTCTAGTAATAGTTAATGCTCTTCTTCAACTGTGAATTTAATGTTCTTGTTTGTATTTGAAAAAGGCACTGTGTGTCGAAACAATTTTTATACATACAATTTTAAATATAGTGAAAATTTTTAAATATTAATCGTTGCTTATTTATTGAAAATGAATTTTCGTCAAGTACCTCAGTTAACCTTTCGTCACCTACCTCAGTTAAACACATCATATAGTTTTAGCTAGTGTTTTCACAACACAACATCCGGAACAAGTTATGAGCATTTCAAAATTAAAATTATATCATAATTTCCATCACGTTAGATTCGGGGGCGTTTAAGGCTACCTCAATCTTGGAAATATCACGAATTTCTGTCATTAGACGAAAGAGTATCACAGGAACGCAGATCAAGTTAATCTCTATTCACCCTTGACCTTTCAAAAGTTACAATACCTTTTGAAATCGAGAAACGAGGAACTGCAGAGCTTTCGTGCTATGGTTTATTATGATGCCGTAACGTCAAGCTCCATCTAGCGAGATACTGATACAAAAGCTCGCCTCATTTTTTTTTGAGAAAAATTGAAGAAACGTTTTGTTTATAAAAAATTACATGTAATCAGTATAGTAATATAATACGTCGGGCAATAAGTCCCTGGTTGATAATCAATATATTCTCCTTCAAGAGCAATACAATCATTCCAACGCTTTTCTAATATTTCTACACCTTTTTTATAGTACAATTTGATTTTGCCTTCAAATATCCCTCAGTTTCGGCAATTATCTCTTCATTCGAACGATTTTTTTTCCAGCGACCATTTTTTGAGGTCTGAAAACAGGAAATATTCGCTGGGAGTCAGATCTGGAGAATACGGTCGATGAGGAAGCAATTTGAAGTGTAATTCATGCAATTTAGCCAATCAGAATCATCAATATGTTGTTGTTTTTGGTCTGCTATGAGCAAATACGGTACCCATTTCGATAACAATTTACGCATTCTCATATGTTCATGGAAAATGGTGTAAACACTTGTAGCTTACTTTTACTATGGTTTTGCGAAATAATTTTTAGAATTTTTCTGATGTTATCTGTTGTAACCATCTCATTTGGATATCCAAAGCTCAGGTTCAGTATCATCGCTGCTTGTACGGCCACGTTTGAATTCAGGATACCAATCAATCATGATTGATTTTCCTGGGGAAAAGTCTGGGTAATATTTATCAAGCCACTGTTTTGCTGTCAACGGTATTTTGCTTCATTGAAAAACAATTCTCAATCAACACACGAAATTCTTTTTTTTCGATTTATTTAAAATTTACAAAAGTAACGTCTCTTAAAGCACAACAATTGAGAAACTTAGACAGATGAAATTTTTATGAAATTTTGACATATAGTGTTTGAAGGTTGATACAATCGACCACTGGTAACGATTTTTCGTAAGTGACGCAATCTGTATGTCAGACCGGGGACTTATCGACCATGTGTTAGTATAGTAAAGAAATACAGTTTGTACCTTCTGTTTTGAAGCTATCTAAAAAAATGATAGTTGGAGGGTGTAAGGTCGAGAGTCTACGGTGGATGGACTAAACCGTCCCAGTCAAGTTGTAAAAGTTTGTGTTGGTGGAATTTTAAGCAAATACGTGTAAAAATATATTTGACAAATATTAATTGGTTATTACTTAACGAATAAACTACAACCAAACCAATGAACATTTCAATTTTTCTATTGGAACCTGCGGTGTGAAACACTAAACTCGAACAGATTCACCACTAAACACCCAATAACTCTTTTTAAACCTCTTAAAGCGCGTTTCGCCAACTATGTTAGCTTTCAAGAGATGATTTAGTCTGATCTTAATCTGACCTTAATCTGATCTTAATCTGATCTTAATATGATCTTAATATGATCTTAATCTGATCTTAATCTGATCTTAATCTGATCTTAATCTGATCTTAATCTGATCGTAATCTGGTCTTAATCTGATCTTAATATGATCTTAATCGGATCTTATTCTGATCTTAATCTTATTTTAATCTGGTCTTAATCTGATCTTAATCTTATCTTAATCTGATCTTAATCTGAACTTAATATGATCTTAATCTTATCTTAACCTGATCTTAGTCTTACCTTAGTCTGATCTTAATCTGATCTTAATTTGAATTTAATCTGATCTTAATCTGATCTTATTCTGACCTTCATCTGATCTTAATCTGATCTTAATCTGATCTTAATCTGATCTTAGTCTGAGCTTAATCTGATCTTAATCTAATTAAATCATCTTCTGATCATGTTAACATGGTTAGCGGAACGCTCGTCGGGAAGTTTGAAAAAAGTGATTTGGTATTTAGTCGTAAATCTCTTCGAGCTTATCAATAAACATAGTTAAAACGTGTTTTTAAATTAAGAATTATGGCCTACATCAGCCAAAACAAATGTGGCAACATCGCCATGACAAAGAAGAGATTTTTAAAATAGCGACAAAAATTATTTTGTTGTATGTCAGTGTGTGTATTTAACTTCCATTTAAAGTTAATAATATAGTCTGTATGCGAATATCACGATACGTTGCGTATTAACGGATAAGCTCTCCAAAGTTCCGAAGGGGCTAGATGTATTTACGGGCAATGACACTCAGAAAGGTAAAGGTTGTAGCGGCAATGGCTAAAGCAATAAAGTTATGTCAGGAAAATGTTGAGAATGAATATAGTTAAAATAGAGAAACTGGCGAAAAAACCTAACCTGCTGCATATGTCAGAAAGATATTTTATTACAGATCGTTGGTGAAAGACGATTAGGCTCGAATTATTTTTTATCAATTAAAATTTATCCCCAAGGATTGATTTCTTTTAATTTATTTGTTATTGTTTTATTGTTTATTGCCAAAAATCGCTTTGTTATTATGCAAATAAAAAAAATCAACACCTACATCATACCATATGAGAGCTATAGTTTTGACAAATTCTGCGCTTTATACATATTTCGCAGGTTACATAAATGCTCTGTTGCCAGGTTATTTTTAGTGTACCTCTTTAACTACTTGAAAGAGATAAATACTTCATCATTTATTAATTAATATTTCAAAACCTGTATTGTAACTATGAATCAAACTTTTTTTAAACATTGAACAGTTGCTCCATAATCTTAATGTAGTTTTTTATAACAATCGTAAGAAGTGTTCGATGAATATAACCACATATGTAAGTAAACTTTTTAGCATCGCGTATAGTACAATGTATAAGAGTTTCAAAAAATCTTTGCAATTGAATATCTCCGAATCTGTATTGTTCATATTTTTTATTTATGCACCATTAAATTCAGAATTATTCAAATAATAATACAGGTCAACAACTTTTTTGAGATAACATTGAAGAAAATAGGTGTATATGTAAGTATTTTGTAGTCCTAAATTCAAAACGTACAGTTTTTTTGCTACAGTGGGTCGGTGGTAGGGAAAATAAGACGACTTATTTTTACAATCTAACATTTATTTAAAACAAACATGTAAAACCATGTTAAATAAACATATAAAATAAAAACCATTTTGAATGTAGAAGATATACTGAAGACTATAAAAGTACAAAGACTTCGCTGGTTTGGCCATAAAAGAGGAATGGAAGATAGCAAAGTAGTAAATATAATTACAATGTGAAGACCAGATATTAACAGAAGGGTGAGACCGAAAAGTAGGTGGGAGGATCAGGTGCGGGAAGACATAAGGAAATTGGAAATACAAGCATGGTGGGAAAATATGCAGGACCGAGATACATTGACAGTACAAAGACAAACAATATATATATATATATATATATATATATATATATATATATATATATATATATATATATATATATATATATATATATATATATCAAACCGATCCTGGGAGACGCTTGCTGGCGCTTTGGATGACGGATGGGTGGACGACAAAGCACCAACGTGGAGCGCGTGTGTAATTTCTTTGTTTTTTATATCCTTCTAAACGAGCCCACTTAATTATTTTTTGAACAGACCTGGTACTTACCCGAGGTTGGACGGGTCACGAACGGTCTCGCACAGTTTATCTGTCGCGCCCGTTTACCACAGGACGACAGTGATGCATGTGATTGCAGCCATCATTGGACATGACCGATTTATATGGTCATGGCTTTAGTCGCTCCCTTCATCCGCTCTCCAGACGTTAAGTCTGAACCCAGCTGATGACGGCTTAAGACCAGAAACCGGTCCTGGGAGACTCTTGCTGGTGCTTTGGATGGCGGATGGGGGAACGACAAAGCACCAACATGGAGTGCAGGTGTATTTCCTTCCTTCCAAATGAGTTGTATAGCATCATCTGTTTTTATAAACCAGCAGTATTCGCCCAACATAGATGGGTTCCTGCGTTTCTGATATCTTGCTTCCATCGTCCTGATGTCCTGGTGAAACCTCTCCTTGTTCGTTGCTTACTGCATCCAAATTTTCCAATGGGACCCAAAAAATTCCAAATGGGAGTATAAAAAATGCATTTTTAAGGATATACGTCACCCTAGTATTTCATATACTTTCAAGAGTTCATCTGTGGGGTATTTATGGTTTCATCTTTCTTGTTGCTCAGAAATCCTTTTACTACACTTACAAATTTTCTTGAAAACGGAAATCACCTAAAAGCTTCCTTATTTAAGGTCCAATAAATATGCCTTCTTTTATTTTTGCATCACTTAATTGAGGAAATATTTCTTTTAGTACTTATCTTCTTTGCCCATGACTTTGACAAAGTTATTTCATTAGTCCAAGCTTAACATGAAGATGAGAAAGCACCAGGTTCAAAATAACTTGTCAAAAAATTAAATAACAAAAGACAAAGATCTATTTTTTAAATGACATGCAGTGAAGATTTCTTAATGTGTACCTGGCTACTTCGCTACCGTACGGATTTGGATGGATTTTCTCTAACCGACTGATGCACACGTTCAATGTTGTTTGTATCTATATTTGACCTTATATTTCACCCGTAGACAATAAATTTAGAGTTGATCCTGTAGTTTCAAACTTTTTTTTATCAATTTCTTTATTAAATTAAGACTTGGTGCCTTGTTTATGTTGTGTAAATAATACTCGACCCTATAAAGTCGACGAGCCGTAATAATAGAATTGCTAATTTAATAATACGCGCGAACACAGAAAGCATGTTGTTATCTGGTGAAAAGTCCATGGCAACTAATTTTCCCTGAACCAAGCTTCGATGTAAAGTTAACAGGACCAGCGCGTTCTGCGCCACCTAGGAACAAACAAGTAATTAAATATGAATGACATATCTGGACACCTGGTAAAAAACAAACTTTTCTTTATCACATCTCCCTTGTGCAAACAAAAAATATCCACGCCCCGAGACAAAATACAGTCGAGTCCCTACAATAAAAACGAATAAAAGTCTCAAACTCAAAGTCTCAATTAAACTCAAAGGTTTATTTAATCAACATAAATGGAACAAATTATTCAATGATACGGATGAGCTTGCCAATTTCTAACAAGATACCCAATTCTTGGTGGTATAGAACAAATTGCACAACGTAAATCACTGGCAATATCGAGTTTGCTTATATACTTAGTTTTTTTGGCTAGTAGTGGTGTAATCGAAAGTAAATACATATTTTTTTTTGTATTTAACAGTAAAAAATGTTCAAAAATATCATGTTTATATTTATGTAAAATATGCGCCAATTTGACTCACGGTTACCGATAAAGGGGTAAATAGAATGGTTACGGTCAAGAGTTGTACGGGGTTTATTTCTGTAAATCAAATTTAACATAACCATAGAAGAAATAATCGTGAGATCGAACATAACCATAGAAGAATAAGCGTTAGATCGTATGATATTAGAGGCCAGGTGATATAATTATCTTACAGTAAATCGATTGTCCAACGAGATGTGTGATAACTCGCAACGTCTTGTTGAAAGAGAACATTATTTATATCTACATTTATCAGTTCTGAACAAAGATATTCTGTTGGCATATTCCTATAGCGTTCATCGTTAACAATAATTTGATTTCCATCATCGTTTTCAAAAAATAAGGTCTTCTTGGCAAGAGCGGCTTCTAAGCGGCTTGACAAGATCTATGTGGTCGAATGATGAATGGTGTATAAACAAATAGTGGTAAATCACAAACACTAATACATATGTTATACAGACAAATGAGTTAGTACGAATAAATAATTGGGTATTTACAATAAATAAATAATGTGTATAGGTTAAAATAGTGTACAGATAAAATAAGGAACATGTGAGGTAAACTAGAGCGCGAGCATGAATTTCCATGCGACGATCAGTTAAATAAATTAGTTGTAATGGTTTTAAAGCTGACTGTACAATTTTAATTCCCTAAGAAAATCAAGTAGTTGTGGTATGGATTACCTATGTTGTGCTTTAACCTGATGTATTTTTTTCTTTTTTTGGGTTTTTCGCCACGGTCTAAAACTCAAAAAAATCTGTTCTTATGTAAATAAAGAATCACTGGATAAAAAACAAAAAACTAAACGGACCAAAAAAAAAAGAAAAAATATATGAACACGCCACAATCATTCAGACATTACTTAACCTGATGTAGTCAAAGGTAAACCGCAGAAATTGCATGTTGGGGCGGTTTCTGCCGTTAAGCAGGTGTTCGTGTATTAACCTGCTATGACCGATCTTCAAGCGATTTCATATGATCGATACGGATCTGTTGATATGTGAATTTGTTCCACCAGTAAAGAAGAATTTTTTGATGTGCCACAGTTTGTTGTGATTAAGGCCTTGGAGGTCCCAGTCTTCTTGACTTATGTTTCCAACAGTAGTACTGGGAGTCTTTTGTTGCCATCCAAGGTTGCGCGTGAGGCATGATAATCAACCAACTCGTTGCCTGCGATTCCCACTTGACTGGGCACTCAATTAAAAGTAACTTTGGTGCCTGCAGAGGAGATATTGTGAAGCAGAACGAGGGAGTCGACAGCCAGTGGTGATCGAGAGTACCTTTTGCGTCAGACATTGGAGCTTTATTAGGGAGTCACTGCAGATTATCCACTTGTTGTGCCGACTGGAGGAAATATAGTTTACGGCCTCTTTGATGGCTAATAATTCGGCACTCAGAATGGAGCTGCTTGAATGTAACTTGAAGAGGGTGAATGAATTTTGATGTATAAAGGCTCTGCCTGCGCCATTCGCGGACTTGGAGCCGTCTGTGTATGTTATATCTAGAGGGGTAAAATTGGAGAGGATGCATTTTAGACTATTTTTAATAATGTGATGAGTAGTATGTCTTTTATCATACCTTAAGAGTGAGCTGTCGATATAAAGAGTTGGGAAGTTCCATGGCGGAATAGGAGCGGGATAAAGCAACGTCCCCAGATAGGAGAGAGAATCTTTGACCTGCTCCATGGGCCTACGGTCACATCTTTATTAAAGTGTTGTATTTAGTTTTATAGTATCGTTTAATTATGTCGAAAAGAACAAATTTAAGTAGTTCAGAAAAAAAAACTTGTAGCTCAAAAAAGAAAATATCAGCAAACTACATAACTCACCTCATTTTTTACATTTGAATAAACTCACAAGCTGACCGATTCTTCAACATCATCACCTCAAGATGCCTCTACATCTTGAAGTTCAGCAACAGGGCTCACGTTTGACATACAAGATAAAAAAATTTATCAATTCCTGATATATCGGCGGTACTGCTACTTACCAACTACAAATATTTTAGAAAATATATTTCATCACGCTGATAAGTAGAGTTATGAAATTTTAACGGAAGAAGTATGCAATATTAGGATTCGCAAAGGGCCAGAGTTTTTCCAAAATAAACATTTTGACTTTTCCATTACTTCCACAAGTTTTCTGATCTAAGCGGTAAAATGAAAACTAGAAACTACTAGGAATGTTTTCACTCGCAAATTGACGTGTGTGGAATGAAAACGGCTCCTATATTCGCGATCAAAGAAATCTGTATATTGTTATTGCTGCCGTCTATTTAATACTACGAGGAATAATTTGAGTTCTAGTGGATATAAAGATAGGAAGAATGTTCATGAAAGAATTGTTGCAGTGTGAAATGTTTGGCTTCAAGGGGATTTAGATTTCGTGATGATAATGACATTTTGGGGTCTCAAAATAACGCGAATTATTTGAGATGTTTATAGCTAATTAGAGAATTTGACCCTTTTCTTACTGGTCATACACAAAACTTCGGAAATCATGGAAAAGGAAGTACATTATAACTAAAGGCAGCGAAATACTATTCAATAAGCGAATATTCCACACCAGATCTCTCCCAATAACTGATAAACTGATAAACTGAATAACTGATTTTCATCGCTCGGTACGTAAAAGATGGAGATTATATTAAGAGATTTTTGCAGTTTTTACCTATGGTGGAGTATGAGGTTCGATGTATAGCAGATAACGTTTTTAACTTTTCGGAAAATCTTGATATTCCAATACAAGATTGTCGTGGGCAGAGCTACGATAATGCAGCAAATTTGGCTGGAAAGTATTCTGGTCTTCAGGCAAGAATAAAAGAAAATTCCGAATTTGCTATTTTTGTCCAGTGTGCCGCACATTCACTGAATTTCCATAATGAAACAAGACTGCTTTTAGGCTGTATTTCGACGAATCTATGAAAATATGCCACTAGGAAGGTACACATTAAATATTAAACTCATTCATTAAACCATCAATATCACAACAGAGACATAGCGATCCTTCTATTTTATAAAAACTTGAAAATGTTGCATTTCGTTTTTGGTAAACTGAAACACTTGCATTTTTATCTAGCAGGTTCAATTGTTGAAGTTTGGAACCAAGAAGTTTCGATTTCTGTTTTGACAATCCCAGGTCTCTTACCAAATCATTTAATTCGTTCTGAATTAATTGGGGTGCACTGGTAGTTGTTAAAAATGTTGCATCACAACTGGTGTTCTCAGGAAGTTATGGATCAGATCCTGATGAAAATTAGAATCAACTGGAAACATGTTGTCTAGGTTTAAAGGCGCAATCGATACTGGTAGTTCCTGCTTATGAGGAACTCGCCTAACTGCAGAAAGCAAATTTGGATGCTGAATTTTTTCCCTTTACTTTTTTGAAATCCCTTCTATTTTTGTGATACAAAACTAGCAATCAATTACATGGTCAGTAGATTCTCTCCACACCATAGGAACAGAAAACGGCATAGAATTTTTCTTGCGATGCATCCACTGCACTTTTACATGACAACTCACACAGCAAACATGAGACGCCCAACTTTTATCTTGATTTCCAATTTGACACTTAAAATATAAAAGATAGGCTTTTTTGATTTCCTCGGATATAGGTTTAGCTTGTGACTTTAAAATAAATCGTCCGCATACATAACAAAACTTATCCGCTGAGTTTTTGCAAAATTGACGACTAGAACTTGCCATTTCTTATAAAATTAACTTAAACACCTACTTGACTATATTGTAAACGAGGCAAAAACAAACTAAACTATAGAAAACTATAAAACTTCCCTTAAATGTTCGTAGAAATACCGCCTCTACAGTCTTGTGGTAATTCCCACATTGTCCAGTGCAAAGTCAGGTACAAATAATTTCAGTGATCCCATGATATAAAGGAGAAGCAGGTATATATATATATATATATATATATATATATATATATATATATATATATATATATATATATATATATATATATATATATACCAGGTGTGCCATTAAGGATGGATCGCGGCCGTATCTTGAAAACTATTTATCCCACAGCTTTGGGGAAAAAAAAATTGTACTAAAAATGATCATGAGAAATTCACCAAAAATATTTTTAAGCTTCTAAAACGACCTTAAGAGGGCGTGACGAGCTAAACATTTTTAAAAATCAGTTTTGTTGTGTATTTTCAAGTGTTAACCGAGTAAGAAAAATTCTCATTTATAATTAGCAAACTGTCTCCTACAACTTTGTTTTATGACATTTTGTCGTAACTTCGCGAATAAAGAAGTGGGGGGGAATTTTACCTATTTAGATAAAAAGTCGTCTAATGTCCGTTTGCCTAAACCGATTTTCCTCAATTTGGATTCATTTAAAAGACAATTGCTGGAATAATCAGATAATCTGGGAGATAAATTATTTAGTTTATAGATGAAACCGCGAGGTGGCGTTACATGATTTTTCTGAAAAAAATCAGTTCGTTTTAATTTTTACCGTAATATTAAGTTAAAAATTGGTCTTAATATTTAGGTCGCAATCGCAACCTCAACAATTTTATTTAAAAAATAAAATTATCTATTCAGTATCAATCATCATAAATGTTCTAATCCTGACCTTGATAATATTTTCTAATTTAATTACATAAGCGGAAAAAATGCCTTTCCCCAATTATTGCATTTTCTCTTTTGTGATGCTTAAATACGACTTGACAGAATATTGAAATCAGTCATTAATAAATATACCTACTCTTTCTTTTAAACTAACTGAATGGATGAATGAAATTATGCGTTTTCGGGTTTCCAAATAAACGCATGCAATCCTTAGGTACATTACACAAAGAGTGTAAGAAGGGAACCATGGAAACAAACAAAAACAGTCAAATTAACTTGTCAGTTTTGAAATGCATTACATTTTCAACATTGCATTTATTGATTATTAATAATTATTATAATAATATCTAACAATGCCTTTTACGAATAACGAGGCCTATGACATGTTGGCGGTGTATTTCCAATGTTTTGAAAATGCATGTATTGCAGAGCGGCAATATGCAAGTCAATATCCCGAAAGAAGGCATTATTCGAAGAAGGTGTTTACACGTCTAGCAAGACGCTTACGAGAAACAGGAATTGTGCATCCAGATCTGAGACGTTCGATTCGTAATGGAGTTAATGTCGTAAATGTTCTGGCTTATGTTGAAACCAACTCCCATTTAAGTATCAGACAAATATCTCAAGAATTAGGTGTTAGCAAGACATCCGTTCATCGAATCTTTAGAGATGACAAGCTACATCCCTATCATGTTGTCTTACATCAAGCCCTTTTGGATAACGATTTCGACAGACGGTTAAAAAATATGTGTAGTGGAAATAAACAATTCTTAAAACGCATAGCTAGTTTTAGCAGTGACGGAGGCGTTAACTTACATAATATGCACTACTGGGCAGTTGCTAATCCACACTGGATGTTAGAAATCAACCATCAAAATAGAAGGAGTGTGAACGTATGGTGTGGTGTTTTGGGAGACAAAATTATTGGTCCCTTTATTTTTAATGGACATTTGAATAGTGAAACATATTTAAATTTTTTACAAAATGGACTGCCAGAATTAATGGAAGATGTTTCGTTGGAAACAAGAAGACAAATGTGGTACCAGCATGATGGATGCCCTGCCCACTTCTCGCAGGTGGTTCGAAACTTCTTGGATGCTTCGTTTCCAAATCGTTGGATAGGACGGGGTAGTTTATTTTCGTGGCTCACCGGATTTGACAGTCCGCGATTTTTACTTGTGGGGAAGACTAAAAGACCTTGTTTTTCAAACTCGTCCTACCACACGAGAAATCATGATTGAAAGAATTCAAAATTCAATAACCAGCATTTCAAAAGCGGAAATTGAAGCTGTCGTTTTTAATACTCATCGAAAAATAAATCTTTGCATTTCTAAGGATGGAAGGCATTTTGAACATTTAGAAAGGCGTTAAAGTTCAGATTCTGTTAATTATTAGACTGTTGTGCTGTTAATTTTATTTGACTGTTGTTATTATTATTATCTTCGTTGTTGGCCCGTTGGCCTTCAAACACGCTCCAAATTAATATGGCATGAAGAATTTGAACCAGTCCTAAGCCTTGGTAAAGTATGAAGGAAGGCAAACATTAGGTTAATATTTTTTTAACTTAATGCAGGTAGTAGTGAAATAATAACTGATTTTTTCAGAAAAATCGAAATATCTCTTGACATGTCACAGATATCGATTTCGGGTTTTCACTCGACGATTCCTCTTTAAATTACCCTTCTTGCCGTGTAATAAAAGCTGTACCATTCCATTTGAAAAAACTGAACAAAACTTCAAAAAACTATTGTTGAATGTAACGCCACCTCGCGGTTTCATTTATAAACTAAATAATTTGTCTCCCAGATTATCTGATTGTCCCAGCAATTGCCTTTTAAATGCATCCAAATTGAGGAAAATCGGTTTAGGCAAACGGACATTAGACGACTTTTTATCTAAATAGGTAAAACTCCCTCCCACTTCTTTATTCGCGAAGTTACGACAAAATGTCATAAAACAAAGTTGTAGGAGACACTTTGTTAATTATAACTGAGAATTTTTCTCACACGGTTAACACTTGAAAATACACAAAAAAATGTTTTAAATGTTTAGCTCGTCACGCCCTCTTGCGGTCGCTTTAGAAGCTTAAAAATATTTTTGGTGAATTTCTCATGATCATTTTTAGTATAATTTTGTTTCCCCCAAAGCTGTGGGATAAATAGTTTTCAAGATACGGCTGCGATCCATCCTTAATGGGACACCTGGTATATATATGTATATATATATATATATATATATATATATATATATATATATATATATATATATATATATATATATATATATATATGCACCAACTATAAGCCATAAAGATGAGGAAATTGAGGAATTTTATGATGATGTGGCCCAGCTGTTATACAAGGAGAAATGTAGGTACAAAATCCTGATGGGTGATTTTAATGCCAGAATTGGAACAACAAGAACAGACGAAAATGCAACTGGCCCATATGGAACTGGTGAGCGAGACAATAGAGGTGACAGATTAGTTGATTTTCCTGAAGGACAAGAACTATATATTATGAATTCATTCTATAAGAAAAATATCAGCAGAAAATGGACATGGAAAAGTCCATCTGGGCTCACAAGCGAAATTGACTACATCATCACCAACGATAAAACAATATTTACCAATTGTACTGTCCTTAACAATTTTAATGTTGGAAGTGACCACCGAATTGTACGAGCAAGGGTTCGGATTGACTGTCGAAAAGAGCGCGAAAAAATGGTAAGATCAAAGAAGGGCAAGGTGGATTCTGGAAAACTGCTGGAGAGAGGAAGCGATTTTGAGATTGCTTTGTCAAACCGGTTTGCTGCGTTACAAGATCCAGAGGAGGTGGAAATATCAGTTCAATATGAAGAAATCGCCAACAATGTACTTCAAACGGCAAATATACTTCAAAATATATATATATATATATATATATATATATATATATATATATATATATATATATATATATATATATATATATATATATATATATGCATATATATATATATATATATATATATATATATATATATATATATATATATATATATATATATATATATATATATATATGCACCAACTATAAGCCATAAAGATGAGGAAATTGAGGAATTTTATGATGATGTGGCCCAGCTGTTATACAAGGAGAAATGTAGGTACAAAATCCTGATGGGTGATTTTAATGCCAGAATTGGAACAACAAGAACAGACGAAAATGCAACTGGCCCATATGGAACTGGTGAGCGAGACAATAGAGGTGACAGATTAGTTGATTTTGCTGAAGAACAAGAACTATATATTATGAATTCATTCTATAAGAAAAATATCAGCAGAAAATGGACATGGAAAAGTCCATCTGGGCTCACAAGCGAAATTGATTACATCATCACCAACGATAAAACAATATTTACCAATTGTACTGTCCTTAACAATTTTAATGTTGGAAGTGACCACCGAATTGTACGAGCAAGGGTTCGGATTGACTGTCGAAAAGAGCGCGAAAAAATGGTAAGATCAAAGAAGGGGAAGGTGGATTCTGGAAAACTGCTGGAGAGAGGAAGCGATTTTGAGATTGCTTTGTCAAACCGGTTTGCTGCGTTACAAGATCCAGAGGAGGTGGAAATATCAGTTCAATATGAAGAAATCGCCAACAATGTACTTCAAACGGCTGCTTCAATAGCACCAGAGGAAAAATGTCTCAAACAAACAAAAATCTCCAGTGAGACCATTGATTTAATGAAGAAACGGCGAGCAAAGAGAAATGCAGGTAGTCCTTTTGGCAGGGTCGAGTACACTGAGCTCTGCAAAACTATAAGAAAACGTATCAGAGAGTACACGCGCCGATTCAATATGCAGCTAGTGCAAAAAACCCTGGAAGAAAACAAAGGAATTAACAAAGCTAAACAGAAGCTGAGAAACAAAAGAACGCAAATATATGCTTTAAAGCGTGAGGATGGCACAGTGTGCAGGACGCGTACCCAAATATTAGAGATTGTCAGAAGGTTTTATTCCCAGTTATATGAAGATCAGAGCCAGTCAGGGACAGCAATACCCACGGAAGAACAATATATAATACCAGATATCCTAGTGGAGGAAGTAACAAATGCTATAGAATTGATGAAGAACGGCAAGGCTCCAGGAAAGGATAGTGTAACTGTGGAAATGCTAAAAGCTGGTGGTCGGACATTACATAAAACACTGGCAAAATTATACTCAAAATGCCTCAAAGAACAAAAAGTACCTGACTTATGGAAAAATGCAGAAGTGATCCTTTTACATAAAAAAGGAGCACAGGAAGATATAAAGAACTACCGTCCAATAAGCCTCCTATCAGTGATGTACAAAGTTTTCACTAAGATAATTTTTAAAAGAATATTAAAAAACTGAATGACGCACAACCAAGAGAACAAGCAGGATTCAGAAGTGGATTCAGTACAATGGATCACATCCAGGTTGTACAGCAGGTCATAGAAAGGCACAACGAATACACCATGCCACTGTGCTTGGCTTTTATCGACTACGAAAAAGCATTTGATTCCATCTCAAAGCATGCGATAATGGATGCACTGCTTAGCCAAGGTGTAGAGAGAGCCTATGTAAACCTATTAGAATCGATATATGATGGAGCTACAGCCACAATTCACCTTGATGATCTTGAAGTGGGAATTAATATAGAACGAGGTGTACGGCAGGGTGACGCAATATCGCCTATTCTTTTCTCGGCTGGCCTTGAAGAAGTATTCCGTAAACTGGATTGGGAACAGGATGGTGTAAAGATCAATGGTGCAAACTTAAACCATCTTAGATTTGCAGATGATATTATTCTCATTTCACAAGACTCAGAGGAGCTGCAAAGACGCATACAAGAACTGCAAAGGGCTGGCGAACCATTTGGCTTGAAAATAAACTTGAAAAAGAGTCAGGTTATGTTCAATAACTTCGCTCAGGACAGAAGAATTTCAGTTTTAGGAAGGGATTTAGAGATCGTGGATAGCTTTGTATATCTTGGGCAGAGGATTTCCATGGCCGCCCGGGAGGTGGAACGGCGTGTTAAATGTGGCTGGCAGGCTTTTGGTAGGCTCAACATAGTGTTTAAGAGCAGACTCCCACTTTGCCTGAAAAGAAAAGTATTCGATCAGTGCGTTCTACCCGTTATGACATACGGAAGTGAAACCTGGACACTCACATCGCAATCAATTCAAAAACTTCGGGTGGCACAGAGGGGAATGGAAAGATGTATGCTTGGCATTACAAGACGAGACAGAAAGTCCTGCGCATGGATCAGGGAACAAACAAAAGTCTGTGACATCATTGGAAGAGTAAAACAGTTGAAATGGAGATGGGCAGGCCATATAGCGAGGCGATGGGACTACAGATGGACCAAGGCAATCCTGGAGTGGATACCGCTTGATCGCAAACGTCCGCGAAGAAGACCGAAAGCACGATGGACTGATGACATCGTTAAGTATATTGGACCCGAGTGGCAGAGGAAAGCCCAGGACCGTGAAGGTTGGAAGCATGCTGAAGAGGCCTTCATCCTGCAGTGGATCGATGCGGGCTGATGATGATGATGATGATGATGATGATGATGATATATATATATATATATATATATATATATATATATATATATATATATATATATATATATATATATATATATATATATATATATATATATATATATATATATATATTCCCAAAACCATAAGGCATTGAACATCGTTAAGAAAGTACACTAATAAACACTTAATACTGTATAAAAAACAGATAAAAATGTATTACAACTCAAATATAATATTTATAACACAAGGTACAAAAAAAGAAGAAAATAGAGGGAAAAAAAGACAATTGGAAAGAAAAGAAGACGAGAGAAATAACATAGTCAACATGATGAATTAATTCGTTTTTGACCAATTTTGACCGATGACATAATTAGTTTTTTTTCCTTTATTTGGGTTTTTCGTCACGATCTAAAACTCAAAAAATATCAAAAATATCTGTTCTTATGTAAATAAAGAATAGTATGTCACTGTCATTAAAAACTAATTGTCAGTGTAAGTATCATTGCCATCACAAAAAAATATATTTACTTTCTATCTTTTCATAATTTATAGAAATTAATATACATTATTTTTAGATTCGCTTTGAAAATGGGATGAGAATACTTCCCGAAACATTAACGTTAAGTTTGTATATTTTTTAGAACATTTTTATATTTTTTAAATTTTGTTCGTTAGGCAAATTTATTACAAAAAAGAATGACTGAGAAATTTGTCTCCGTTCGGTTTTTTGTAGTTACCCACTGATTCTTTATTTACATAAAAACAGATATTTTTGATATTTTTTGAGTTTTAGATCGTGACGAAAAACCCAAATAAAGGAAAAAAATACATGAACACGTCAAAATCATTCAGACATTACTGACATAATTAGCACAAACATAAACAGTTAAATTCACCAAAACAGGCTATTCTAATAATTTAATTGAATTTCAATACAGAGTGTCGCATTTAATATGAAGACACCCCCACATTTTTGCTATTTGAAGGAATACGCATTTGAATTTTTGCAGTCAGACAGATTGATGGGTGACATTTTTTAAGATACTCATCTGAAATCTGAACTTTAAACTAAGCCTACTACAAATTCACTAACAGGGTCAATTCTCGATATTTTGCTTCGCATTAGATATATCGAAAAAAGTTGTTCAGGATGTTATTCTAATTCCTTATACCAAGTTTCATGACAAAGTTCGCATTTTTAATTTGGTCATTATTTTGGTCTATACACAAAATTGGCCTGATATCTATACATACCATCTATGCCTATACAGACCATGACCTGACTCTTCTTCTTGTTTATTTTCAAGCCAAATGGTTTGAAGCTCCATTGGCCTTTCCAGCTCTTGTACGTATCTTTGCAGCTCCTCTGGGTATTGTGAAAGAAGTACGATATCATCTGCGAATCTAAGATGATTTAAGTATGCACCATTAATCCTTATTCCATCCTGTTCCCAATCCAGATTACGGAACAATTTCCGGGCAGGCTGAGAAGAGAAGTGGCAGTATTGCGTCACCCTGCCGTACGGCTCGCTCTACATTTATTCCAGCCTCAAGATCGTCAAGGTAGACTCTCGCTGTAGCTTCATTATATATCGATCCTAATAGATTTACATAGGCTTTCTCAACACATTGATTAAGCAATGCATTCATTATGGCCCGCTTTCAGATTGAATCAAATGCTTTTTCATAATGGATAAAAGCCAAGCATAGTGGCATAATTTATTCGTTGTGTCTTTCTATGACCTTCTGTAGAACCTGGATGCGATCCATTGTACTCAATCCGCTTCTGTATCCTGCTTGCTCTCTTGGTTGTGCGTCATTAAGTTTTCTTAGTATTCTTTTGGATATTATCTTAGTGAAAACTTTGCACACCACTGATAGGAGGCTTACTGGACGGAAGTTCTATAAATCTTGCCGTGCACCTTTCTTATGTAAAATAATCACTTTTGCATTTTTCCTTAAGCTGGGTACTTCTTGTTGTTTGAGACATTTTGAGTATAATTTTGCTAGTTTCTTAAGTAAAGTCCGACCACTAACTTTTAACATATCCACAGTTATATCATCCTTTCCTGGAGCCTTGCCATTTTTCATGGCAAGGCTCGAGTCTCGAGTCTATAACCTTTGTCACTTCCTCCACCAGGATATCCGGCACTTGTTCTTCAGTGGGCATTGTTGTTCTTGCTTCATTCTGGTCCTCATATAAATTTGAATAAAATCTTTGGACAACTTTAACATTTCCGTCCGTTTCCTGCATATTGTACCATCCTCACGCAGTAAGGAAAACATTTGTGTCCCTTTCGTTCTTAGCTTCTGCTTAGCTTTGTTAATTCCCCTGTTTTCTTCAAGAGTTTTTTGCACTAGCTGTATGTTGAATCGGCGCGTTTCCTCTCGAATACATTTTCTTATAGTTTTGCAAAGCTCAACGTACTCGACGATGCCAAAAGGGTTGTTTGCATTCTTCATTTTTCGGCGTGTTTTTATTAAATTAATTGTCTCATTGGAAATTTTTGACTCTTTGAAACACTTATCTTCTGGTGCTCTGTAATGTTTCTGGTGTCTGTAATGTCCATCTCCTTCAGATCTTGTACCACAGCAAAACGATTCGACAAAGCAATTTCAAAATATCTGCCCTTTTTTGCCCTTTTTTGCCCTTTTTGCCCTTTTTTGATCATTCTTTCCCGCTCTTTTCAGTAGTTTATCCTAATCTTTGCTCGTACCATTCAAAGGTGACTTCCCACATAACAATGGTTAAGGACAGCACAACAGTAATCCCTTACAGTAATCCCTTACATTGGAATCCAATGTAAGAGATGGGTGGGGCTTTCTCCCAGTCAAGCAACTAACCAATGCTCAATATGGCGGAGACGCAGGTTGTTGTGCGTTCCACATGAGATTGTGGAACCCAACGGTGGGGGGTGTATAACTTCTGATTACTGTTGTCTCTCAATGAAGTAAAAACATTCGATGAATAAGCCATCCGACGAGAAGTCGGCAACAATATGTATTGTTTGATTGTGGAGAGAGACTCCCTATGTATATATATATATATATATATATATATATATATATATATATATATATATATATATATATATATATATATATATATATATATATATATATATATATACAATTTATCCATTGGATATATTTTTAAATAAAATTAATAAACGTTACTTCTAATTTAACAATGTTTAATGGTGTGTAATTTTTTGATTTATCGTCGGTTTACTGTTACTCAATAAACAATAGATGAGATTGTGGAACCCAACGGTGGGGGGTGTATAACTTCTGATTACTGTTGTCTCTCAATGAAGTAAAAAAATTCGATGAATAAGCCATCCGACGAGAAGTCGGCAACAATATGTATTGTTTGATTGTGGAGAGAGACTCCCTATGTATATATATATATATATATATATATATATATATATATATATATATATATATATATATATATATATATATATATATATATATATATATATATATATATATATATAATATATATATATATACAATTTATCCATTGGATATATTTTTAAATAAAATTAATAAACGTTACTTCTAATTTAACAATGTTTAATGGTGTGTAATTTTTTGATTTATCGTCGGTTTACTGTTACTCAATAAACAATAGATGAGATTGTGGAACCCAACGGTGGGGGGTGTATAACTTCTGATTACTGTTGTCTCTCAATGAAGTAAAAAAATTCGATGAATAAGCCATCCGACGAGAAGTCGGCAACAATATGTATTGTTTGGTTGTGGAGAGAGACTCCCTATGTATATATATATATATATATATATATATATATATATATATATATATATATATATATATATATATATATATATATATATATATACAATTTATCCATTGGATATATTTTTAAATAAAATTAATAAACGTTACTTCTAATTTAACAATGTTTAATGGTGTGTAATTTTTTGATTTATCGTCGGTTTACTGTTACTCAATAAACAATAGCAAATTAGATGGTTACTGTTAGTTTAACGCCTCTCTTTAACTTTTTTGCAGATTTACACTGACTGGGCTAATCACTACTTGGAGAAGGCTCGAAGTAAAAAACGAGTCAACTCTCTAGCAACGGACTGTTGTGATGGTGTGCTTTTGGCCGAGGTCATTGAATCCGTCAGTAAGTATAAATACTTTTAAATATTGTTTCTTAATTGATAAAAACTTTTCATGATATATAAACACTAAGATATTTATTAGTTATTATACAGGGTGATTGCTAAGTTGAGACTTTTAGTATAAAACTCGATAAAATATTTTTTTTTCTAATTTTATTTTTTAAATACCTCTAAAATTAGGGTACTACAGTTTTTAATTAATTAAAAAAAATCAAGTCCGGTTCTGAAAATAATTTAAACAAATTTAATCGATTGCCCGCAAATTCAGAACGAATAGAAGACAACTAATGTTTATCGTTTTTTTGTGAATCATGCATTCCTTTTATTTTTTTATCTTGTATTTTATTGTCAATTTGAACGTAGATTTCTACTATGATTTATGGAAAAATAAAATGGCCCACGTGTATGAGAATAATGAATTAGTTGACATGCTGTTAATATATGAAGAGTGCATTTAATTTAATTGCCAGTGCTGCGTCTCAGCTATACGCTGAACGTTTTCGTTTTCGGGTTCACCCATTGTCGAAATCATTTATTCGGGTTGTGCAAAGAGTCAAAGACACCGGTGATTTGAGGGAATATCGTGTGGGACAGGCAGGACGACCGAGAGTACCTGAAAAAGTGAGAAAAAACGGGAGGATCAAATTTGAATGTTGTCGAGGAAAACCCACCAAGTACTCGAGAAATAGCACGGTAAGTTAAACTGAACCAAAAAAAAAGTTTTAACTACATTGCGGGACAATCAGTTGTATCCATTTCATGTGCAACGATTTCAAGCCACACATCAAACCACACTAGATCACCTTAGACCACACTTTCTTTCGAGTGGCTCTTACGCCAACATAAAACGAATCATAACTTTACCAGAAACATTTTGGTTATGGGCGAAGCTTTATTTACCCCAAATATTCATTTGTGGTCAGTTGTCGTCATGCTTCTAGGCAAACTAATTTTCAACTTCAACATAGATTTTCGGCCAATGTGTGGGCGGCAATTGTCAACGGTATTCTTCTTAGACCTTTTATCTTGCCGGATCATTTAACGGGCGAAAACTACCACGATTTTTTCAAAATCATCTCCCCGGTCTTCTAGAAAGTGTGCCTTTGAATATCAGACTGAACATGTGATTTTTACGCAATGGAACGCCAGCCCATTTTAGGCGTGAAGTGCGGGGGTTCTTGAACATAACTTTTCCTAATAAGTGGGTAGGTCATTGAGGGCCAGATACGTGGCTACCTAGGTCAGCAGATCTTGAGTTTTTGGTTTCTTTTTATGGAGTTACATGAAAATCGTTTTTAAAACGCCAGTTAATACAAATAAATTACTTATTAATCGCATAGAACAGGCTGGTGAGACTATTAGGGGAAGATCTTTAGCACTAGTACGTGCATGCACCGACCCTTGAGTACTTCGCGCCCAACTTCGTTAAGTGCCTTTTACCGACCTTTTCTTTAAGTACGAGGCGCAAGACCGCAATGAATGTTATTATCGAAATTAATCTGGTAATTTTTTTTATCTTTCATTTTTTGAACAATGGTATTAGAAAACCGGTTTTTATCCGCTGTTAAAAAAAACTTAGAAATCAATCACTGTTAATTTTCATCAACACGAAGATGTAAGTATTATTTAATTTTTATTTCTAAGAGCTTGTTGTATACAAGACAGCTATATAGACACATAATTGATCAGTCTTAAATGTTTCACAGGAGATCAGAAAAAAATATTGAATGAAAATAAAATTCGGTTCACACTCTCGATGGTTTTCAAAAACGGTAACATAAACATGGCATGAAGAAAATTCGTAACTTAACAATATGATACTATTCCGTTCAATATCTGTGATGAGAGCAGTAGTGAAACCCACATTTCTTTCCACATCCAGCTTATTACTCAGAATTCGCATTCTTGTAATGACGCCTTTTCTGAACAATGCAATACGTTACAAGTTCGGCATTAGAATAAGTCGATAAACATGCAATTTTTTTGTTGTTTTCGGCTCACATCAAATCGCCTTGAAATCGTTCGACGCCGATTTCACTAACTAAGTCAGCGATCATCAGGAGCTGATTAAATCTACAGTGTGAGTGAAAAATTATTTTCAAATCAAAACTATCTAAAATGAAAACGATTTTTTTTTTCACAACCCTTTACGAAGATCTTTATATTTATGAGATCATTATAATTATTTTCATAATCAAGAAGTAAAAAACAGGGGTTTTTTCTAATACATGTTTAATATTGTTAAGGATTATATATATATATATATATATATATATATATATATATATATATATATATATATATATATATATATATATATATATGTGGAAGCCCGCAAGCCATGAAGCCATGAAACAGAGGCCTGATTGCAACAACTGTTAATCGACAATTGACAACATACATACATACATATATTGACAACATACATTGGGATATCATTGGGCTCTGTGAACCACGAAGAAAGGGTGAAGAGTTAATCAAACTGGATTATACAAGGAGAAATGTAGATTGATTTGTTCATTGTATTGAATGTAGATGATGATTTTAATGCCAGAATTAGAACAACAAGAACTGACGAAAATGCAACTGGCCCATATGGAACTGGTCAACGAGACAATAGAGGTGACAGATTGGTTGATTTTGCTGAAGGACATGATCTATATATTATGAATTCTTTCTATAAGAAAAATATCAGCAGAACAATGGACAGCAAAATGGACAGCAAAAATGGAAAGGTCCATCTGGGCTCACAAGTGAAATTGACTATATCATGACCAACGATAAAACAATATTTACCAATTGTACTGTCCTTAACAATTTTAATGTTGAAAGTGACCACCGAATGGTACGAGCAAGGGTTCGTATTGACTGTCGAAAAGAGCGCGAAAGAATGGTAAGATCAAAGAAGGGCAAGGTGGATACTGGAAAACTGCTGGAGAGAGGAAGCGATTTTGAGATTGCTTTGTCAAACCGGTTTGCTGCGTTACAAGATCCAGAGGAGGTGGAAATATCAGTTCAATATGAAGAAATCGCCAACAATGTACTTCAAACGGCTACTTCAATAGCACCAGAAGAAAAATGTCTCAAACAAACAAAATTTCCAGTGAGACCATTGATTTAATGAAGAAACGGCGAGCAATGAGAAATGCAGGTAGTCCTTTTGGCAGGGTCGAGTATACTGAGCTCTACAAAACTATAAGAAAACGTACCAGCGAGGACACGCGCCGATTCAATATGCAGCTAGTGCAAAAAACCCTGGAAGAAAACAAAGGAATTAGCAAAGCTAAACAGAAGCTGAGAAACAAAAGAACGCAAATATATGCCTTAAATGGCCAGAATGGCACAGTGTGCAGGGCGCGTACCCAAATGTTAGAGATTGTCAGAAAATTTCATTCCCAGTTTTATGAAGATCAAAACCAATCAAAGACAACAATACCTACGGAAGTACAAATGCCGGATATAGTGCCTAGTGGAGGAAGTAACAAATGCTATAGAATCGATAAAAAACGGCAAGGCTCCAGGAAAGGACAGTGTAACTGTCGAAATGCTAAAAGCTGGTGGTCGGACGTTACATAAAACACTGGCAAAATTATACTCAAAATGCCTCAAAGAACAAAAAGCAGCTGACTTATGGCAAAATACAGAAGTGATCCTTTTATATAAAAAAAGGAGCACAGGAAGATTTAAAGAACTATCGTCCAATAAGCCTCCTATCACTGATGTACAATGTTTTCACTAAGATAATTTCTAAAAGAATATTATAAAAACTGAATGACGCACAACCAAGAGAACAAGCAGGATTCAAAAGTGGATTCAGTACAATGGATCACATCCAGGTTGTACAACAGGTCATAGAAAGGCACAACGAATACACCATGCCACTGTGCTTGACTTTTATCGACTACGAAAAAGCATTTGATTCCATCTCAAAGCATGCGATAATGGATGCACTGCTTAGCCAAGGTGTAGAGAGAGCCTATGTAAACCTATTAGAATCGATATATGATGGAGCTTCAGCCACAATTCACCTTGATGATCTTGAAGTGGGAATTAATGTAGAACGAAGTGTACGGCAGGGTGACGCAATATCGCCTATTCTTTTCTCGGCTGGTCTTGAAGAAGTATTCCGTAATATTCCGAATATTCCGAAGAAATATTCCGGATGGTGTAAAGATTAATGGTGAAAACTTAAACCATCTTAGATTTGCAGATGATATCGTTCTCATTTCACAAGACCCAGAGGAGCTACAAAGACACATACAAGAACTGCAAAGGGCTGGCGAACCATTTGGCTTGAAAATAAACCTGAAAAAGAGCCAGGTTATGTTCAATAACTTCGCTCAGGACAGAAGAATTTCAGTTTTAGGAAGGGATTTGGAGATTGTGGACAGCTTTAAATATCTTGGGCAGAGGATTTCAATGGAGGGGAATACCGCCCGGGAGGTGGAACGGCATGTTAAATGTGGCTGGCAGGCATTTGGTAGGCTCAACATGGTGTTTAAGAGCAGACTCCCACTTTGCCTGAAAAGAAAAGTCTTCGATCAGTGCGTTCTACCCGTTATGACATATGGAAGTGAAACCTGGACACTCACATCGCAATCAATTCAAAAACTTGGGGTGGCACAGAGGGGAATGGAAAGATGTATGCTTGGCATAACAAGACGAGACAGAAAGTCCTGCGCATGGATCAGGCAACAAACAAAAGTCGGTGACATCATTGGAAGAGTAAAGCAATTGAAATGGAGATGGGCAGGCTATATAGCGAGGCCAAGGCAAGACAGATGGACCAAGGAGTGGATACCGCTTGATCGCAAACGTCCGCGAAGAAGACCGAAAGCACGATGGATTGATGACATCTTTAAGTATATTGGATCCGAGTGGCAGAGGAAAGCCCAGGACCCTGAAAGTTGGAAGCATGCTGAAAATCCTGCATGGAAGCATGCCTTCATCCTGCAGTGGATTGATACAGGCTGATGATGAGATATATATATTAAAGAACACAAATGCTAATCTTTAACAATATTAAACATGTATTAGAAAAAACCCTGTATTTTACTTCTTGATTATGAAAATAATTATAATGATCTCATAAATATAAAGATCTTCGTAAAGGGTTGTGAAGAAAAAAATCGTTTTCGTTTTAGATAGTTTTGAATTGAAAATAATTTTTCACTCACACTGTAGATTTCATCAGCTCCTGATGATCGCTGACTTAGTTAGTTAAATCGGCGTCGAATGATTTCTGATTTCAATGGGATTTGATGTGAGCCGAAAACAACAAAAAAATTACATGTTTATCGACTTATTTTAATGCCGAACTTGTAACGTGTTGCATTGTTCAGAAAATACGTCATTACAACAATACGAATTCTGAGTAATAAGTTGGATGTGGAAAGAAATGTGGGTTTCACTACTACTCTCATCACAGATATTGAATGAAATAGTATCATATTGTCAAGTTAAGAACTTTCTTCATGCCATGTTTATGTTACCGTTTTTGAAAACCGTCGAGAGTGTGAACCGAATTTTATTTTCATTCAATATTTTCTTCTGATATCCTGTGAAACATTTAAGACTGATCAATTGTGTGTCTACATGGTTGTCTTGTATACAACAAGCTTTTAGAAATAAAAATTAAATAATACTAACATCACGATGGATTGATGACATCTTTAAGTATATTGAACCCGAGTGGCAGAGGAAAGCCCAGGACCGTGAAAGTTGGAAGCATGCGGAAAAGGCCTTCATCCTGCAGTGGATCGATACAGGCTGATGATATATATATATATATATATATATATATATATATATATATATATATATATATATATATATATATATATATATATATTAAAAAGAAGATACACACGCGCTCCACGTTGTTGTTTTGTCGTTTCTCCAAAACTCCGTTATCTTATATATATATATATATATATATATATATATATATATATATATATATATATATATATATATATATATATATATATACATATATAGAATATATATCAAGAAACACAAAAAAAAATATACGGCCAGGAAAATACATATAACAAAATTTATATAAAGTATATCAAATTGAATCTCGTACACTTGAAAATTTTTCAAGTAAACGATTCTTTTTTCAAATAAATATCTTTTTGAATTTTTCTTTATAAATTTCAGGGAGTATGGTCACAGATAAAATGTTATTAAAAGGAAAAATTAGTGAAAAGATATTTGTAGAGAATAAATTAAAAGTTTTTCTTTGACAGTCTAAATGAATATATGTGTGTGTGTACATATATATGATCCATACATCTAAAAAAACTATTGAAAAAGTAGAAATTAATATTTGGTTGGCAATCCTTTATTACTAATTATATCTTTTAAACGGCGAGGTATAGATTCGACTTGACTTTTGGCACTATTCAGGTGAATTCCTGAAGAGTCAGTTTTAACTTAATCTTCTCTAGTTGTGAAGCTAGTTGTATGGCAAAATCCCTCGGAGAAAATCTTGATAATGGCTTCAAAGTGGAAGCTGAAACTTCTACATTTTACAAATCTAAAATGCTGTTCTACTTAGAAACCTAGTAATTCATATATAATATATATAATATATATATATATATATATATATATATATATATATATATATATATATATATATATATATATATATATATATACATCTATATATATCCATAATGTATCTTACATATCCAGCCTTACTAAATTATCTAAAATTGTATATATCTAAAGAAACCCCATACGACAAACTGTACCGTACATGGTGTACTTTATCATCCAAACCGCTTCAACGGGTGAACGTCGTCAAAATATGTCGTCCCAGGTCTAAATGATTAATCGAAACCACAAGATGGCTCGCGTAAATCAAGTTTTTAATGGTACAACGGTTGAAGCATCCGAAAAACTTCATTTATTTTTACCGTCTTTGGTCAAAGCCTTCACGTTTTTTTTTCGGTGATTTTTGTCCCGACATCTTACTGTTACTTTAATTGCACCGTTTTGTCGGACAAAAATTATGCAAATTGTTTTTTTGCGACCTGTTTGGTTTTGTTTTTCGGTAGAATGGTTCTGGATAATCATATAGTGGATGTACCGGGTGTTTTACGAATCAAGCGTGAATATTTTTTATACTTTAAGTCTATACATTTTTCAAAAGTCCACTCTAGACATCTATGATAGCTAGCAACAACAAGAATACCAACAATCAACAAAAAGGCCAAAAAATAACAAACAAAACATGGGAATTAATGGAGGGGGCGAGAGTAATAAAACTACAAAGGAGATGGGGCAAGTATTAATCCATAATTACCTGTAACTTTTTATAGAAACAAGGCAAAATATAAAATTTACTATAATATGTTTATTTCCTGTTTAACTTTTGGGTTTGGTTTGGTTTGGTTTGGTTGGGTTAATTAATTTTTTAAAATTATCAATTCTTCTATTGGAACCTTTGGTGTGAAACTTTGGTGTGTTTAATCTATTAAATCATCTCCTGATGATGCCAACATGGTTAGCGAAACGTGCGTCGAGTAGTTCAAAAAGTGTTTTGATGTTTAGCGGTAAATGTCTTCAAGTTTAGTTTCAAAATGATGTTAATTAAAACTTCGCTGGACATATTGAAAATATTATATTCAAAATAATTCATGATATTTCATGTATAATAAAAATTTATTAAATAAGAAAGTAAATTATGATATTGTCAGCCATTAACAGCGATATAACTGTGTGTCCTTTTTCGCACTTTTTAATAACTTTTGTCAACTTTTGTCAACATCTGGTGTTAACGATTGGGCACGGATGATGTTCTTGAATTGCTGTATCATTTGAGACTTATTGAAAACCTTTTCTATCAAAGTTTCTATGAAAAATAATCTAGAGCCGTTATATTAATAGATATAGACGGCCACAATAAATCTCCAGTAAGTAAACTACAGCGTTTACTGTTTGACTGTAACCGCATTTCCACTACCGTCTTCAAAAAAATATGGTCCAATGCTATTTTGAGGTTGAATGCCGCACCACTGCATTTTATTGTACTTTAACTACACCAATTTTGTGAACATTAACTGGATGTATGGACGTTCGTTGAATATGGCGAGATTCTCTCTTGCTCAGAACATTATTCTTGTACAAAAAGAGCCCTTACTTTTTATTCATTGTAGTGCATCTACTACTCGTTTTTAGGCATCATGGCCTTGGACATAAGCCTTAAGTTCCTATCAGTCTCCTCAGCGCTCTTTCCAAAATCGCTGAAAAGATCATTCTCGAAGCTCACAACAGCTTCACGGACTCCAAAAAAATCATTCCAAATGAACAATTCGGGCTCAGGAAAGGTCTTTCCTCTATTCATCAAGCGGCCAGGCTGACCAACGAAATTCACTCAGCTCTCGAGAAAAAATGGTACCTTGGAGCAGTATTTCCCGATCTATCCAAAGCTTTCGATAAGGTTTGGCATGATGGTCTCATCTTCAAAACCACCACTCTCGGATTTCCCCGAGATCTAATCCTTCTAATCCATTCTTTCCTGGAAGATAGGTCATTCCAGGTCAGAATCAATTCCTCTTTATCGACAAGGAAACCCATAAAAGCGGGCGTCCCGCAAGGTTCCCCCCAGTACCAGCCTTGTTCAACATCTACTTGGCTGGTATTCCACGCTCCCGAGCTGTAAAATCTGCATTCTTTGCGGACACAGCCTATTTCGTAGCATCCCCAAGAACATCTGCCATTCACAATAAACATCCGTTGGCCCAAATTCTGGCGCCTTCAAGTCAATCCCAAAAAGACTCAGGCGATCATCTTCACTAAAAAACATCAGAGAATACAGGCTACTGATAGAAAAAGTTCCAATCCCATGGTTGCAAAAAGCAACCTACTTAGGATTCTACTTCGACCGACACCTCTCTTGGTCCAGCCTAATCCAGCAAGCCATCTGCAAGGGGGGCGGCATCATCAAGCTGCTATACTCCCTCTCCTCAGAACAAGCAAACTCGCTCCCCACAACAAAGTCATGATCTACAAAGTTCTCGTTAGATCAGTAGTTCTGTACGGTTTCAATACGTACTACAAATTTCTTGACCACACTTCAATCAAGAAACTCCAACCCTTCCCGAACAAGGCCTTACGTGTGGCCCTAGACGCACTTTGGTTCGTAAGAAATAACCAAATCCATCGGGTGTGCCACCGATCTCTCAATTCCATCAAACAACACTCGCCAAGCTGAGACTCACAGCCTGGCGAGGTAGTAATCCACTGTTACACGAACTATCGGGCCTCATGCCCTAGTCTCAAGGCATCAAGTCCGATATCATCGTCCCCAATTTCCGGCATCAAGATCCGGGTTACGAAATTTTCTCGTTTCCCGACTTGAGTAAGTCTAACCTTCTTTTCCGCGACTGGTCAGAAAATTGGCGGTTCCGCCATTGTCGGCCCGGCCTCTGCATCTATACACAGCATCGGCCTGGCAACGACAGAAATTAGCACACAAACACCGATGCCTTAATCGATCTTCCAATTAACCTCCTCGAAGTTCGCTTGGACTTCATTGAAAATCCGCCTAATTAACAGTCGGACCTCTGTCCTTCGGGGCCATACATTCCGACACTTCCTGGGTCAACTAGAGACCCTCAAAAATCTTAGAAACCCCATCGTGGGCCAAACTGATACAATATAAGTAAGGGCCAATAAGGCTAACTTAAAAACCAGCCTAATAAAATGGAAATGGAAGCCTTTGGTTTAGTTGAACTACTTGTCATACTGGAAGCATTAAACTCATACGGAATAAACATCTAATATGGTAGTTGGTTGGAAAAAGGCCGTATCTGATGTTATAATAAACGTACATTTTAAAAGCGCTATAGTTTGCATGGAAAGAGGATTTTGACATATGCTGCCTGAATTCCACAGGTCGACATGATCTTTGTAACATTGATGAGAATGTTCGTTTTGCGTTTCATTTAGGTGGTTATTAAAACGCCTTTTCACCCACCTGCTTCTTCTTTATATGATGGGCCTATTGAAATTATTTTTACCTAATTTTGGATTGTAAAATGTAGGAGTTACGACAAGTAGAAGTTATGTAGGAGTTATTTCCACAGTATTGTACGAATCTATAAGGCGAGTTATATTGTTTTCTATAGTTTAGTTTGTTTCTGTCTCGTTCACAGTACAGCCAAGTGTTTAAGTCGATTTCACATACCATGTCAACTTCTAGTCGTCGATTTTGCCAAAATCCAGGGGATAAGTTTTGTTATATATGAGGACGATTTAGTAGTTTAGTCAAAACAGCCTGTATTTTATATTTTAAGTATCAAATTGGAGATCAAGACAAAAGTTGAGCTTCTCATATATGCTATTTCAGTTTTCACGTAAATTTAGTGCAGTGGATGCATCGCAAGAACATTCTATACCATCTGCTGTTCCTATGGTGTGTGGAGAACCTACTGACCATGTAAGTGATTGCTACTTTGATATCATTAAAACAGAAGGGATTTCAAAAAAGCAAAGGGATAAAATTTAGTATCCAAATTTGCTTTCTCCACTTAGGCAAGTTTCTCATTGCCAGGAACTATCGATACCGATTGCGCTTTGCATGTTTCCCGGTGATTCTAATTCTTCATTAGCATCTGCTCCACAACTTCCTGAGAACACCAGTTGTGACCCAACATTTATAATAACTACCACTGAACCTCACTTAATAACGCAGAATGAATTAAATGATTTGAATGAAACAAAAATCGGTACTTTTGGGTTCCAGACTTAATCAGTGGAACCTGTTAGCTAAAAATGCAAGTGTTTCACTTTATCAAAAACGGAATGTAACATTTTCAAGTTTTTATAAAATGGAAGGATAGCTATATGTCTGTTGTGATATTGATGGTTTAATGAAAGAGCATAATATGGAACATGTACCTTCCGAGTGGCGTATTTTCATAGATTCGTCGAAATATAACTTACCAGCAGTCTTCTTTCATAATGGAAACAAAACCCCATCTATTCCTTTAGCCCATGCAGTAACAATGAAAGAAACCTATGACAACTTAGCAACCCCACTAAATCGCGTTAAATATGAACAGTATGAGTGGGATATTGGGGGGATTTAAAAGTGATAGGTATATTGCTATAAGTTCAAGGCTGTTTTATAAAGTACTGCTTTTTTTTGTGGCCATGGGGCAGTAGGGTAACAAAAGAACATTAAAGTACGAAAGATTGGCCTCATAAAATTTCTTTTAAATATGATACTTCAAACACAAAATATGCCCCCCTTGTTAACCTAAAAAAGGACTTTCTTCCGCTTTTCCATATTAAGCTTGGTAATGTCTGAATGATTGTGGCGTGTTCATATATTTTTTTTCCTTTATTTGGATTTTTCGCCACCATCTAAAACTCAAAAAATATCAAAAATACCTGTTCTTATGCAAAGAAAGAATCACTGGGTGAAAACAAAAAAACCAAACGGAGACAAATTTCTCAGTGATTCTTTTTTGTAATAAATTTGCCTAACGAACAAAATTTTAAAGATATAAAAATGTTGTAAAAAGTTTTACAAACTTTTAACGTTAATGTTTCGGAGGGTGTTCTCCCCCCGTTTTCAAAACTAAACTAAAAAATAAATTATATTAATTTGTAATATATAATGTAACGAGTGAAAGTAAATATATATTTTTTGTATATGTCAACGATACTTACATTGATAACAATAGATTTTCATGACAGTGACATACTACCAATATATATATATATATATATATATATATATATATATATATATATATATATATATATATATATATAGGTAATGTTTACTGTGTGATTGTTTATTGATTGTATATTCAAATATTTAAATGTGTTTAATTGTATTCTTTAGAATCCGGAACCATATTGAATTTAAATCTACCGAAGGCATAGCAATATAGTTATTTTTATTTAAATTAATTATAGCGGTTTCTTTTAATCTTCTGTATTTTGTTACCGATTCTTTTAATACCGTTTGGGAATTATTCCAATTGATTTTATGACCCGATTCCCATGCGTGTTGACAAATTTTAGATTTATTAAAATCGCCCTTTCTAAGAAGATTTTTATGCTCTTTTACTCTAACATCTAACGGTCTAAATGTCTCACCTATATAGAATTTGCCACATTCGCAGGGAATTTTATAAATCACATTTTTGATATTTTGTTGTATATTGTTTGGTTTAGTCTTTGTTAATAGAGATCTAAGAGTATTTGTTTGTCGTTCTAATGTTGTTATCTCCTAAACGTTAACGTTAAAAGTTTTTTTAAACGACATTTTTATATTTTTATAAAAGACATTTTTATATCTTTAAAATTTTGTTCGTTAGGCAAATTTATTACAAAAAAGAATCACTGAGAAATTTGTCTCCGTTTGGTTTTTTGTTTTTACCCAGTGATTCTTTCTTTAAATACGAACATGTATTTTTGATATTTTTCAAGTTTTAGATAGTGGCGAAAAACCCAAATAAAGGAAACCTAAAAAACAAATAAAGTACCTAAAACAAATCTTTCATGAAAAAATTTCATCGAAATGATGCAACGACGATTTATTTTAGTCAAAAAAGCTTATATTTTATAATTTAAGTGCCAAATTGGAGAGAAAAAAAAGATGATTTAAAAGAAAGTAACCTCAAATAATGGGAAGCTTCTAGGTGATTTTCGTTTTTAATAAAAACTAAATGAAAATGAATTGGAAGGTTGGAAGTGTTGTAGCAGTTGTAGTAAAAAGATTTCTGCGCAGCAAGATGAACATTTAAAAAAACCTCATAACCTCTGAACCCTTGAAAACCTATGAAATACTAGAGTGTCGCATGTCCTTAAAAATGCATTTTTTACACTCCGATTTGGATTTTTTGCCGGAACACTGCGGAAAAAAGCGACGAGCAAGGAGAGAGGTTTCACCAGGATATCACGACGAGTGAAGCAAGATACCAAGGATGCTGGAATCCATTTATGTTGGGTGACTACTGCTGGTTTTTAAAAAGAGATGATGCTACGGAGCCCAAGAGGAAAAAGTGAAAGTTTTTGTCGCTGTATGGCATCTCATGTATTATATTTTTTATTCGCATAATCCTCAGTAATGTCTTTGCATGGATTAAACACGTTTTACATGTTTATATTATTATAAATAAATATTAGATAGTAAAAATATGTCGTCTCGTTTTTTTCCCACCACCGACCCCCTGTAATAAAGAAACTGTGCGTGTTACAGTAATCAGCTTATTATTTTCGGATTTAGGACTACAAAATACTTCATATACATCTATTTTCATCAATGTTACCTCAAAAAACGCCATACTGGAAATTGTATACAAAAACACAAATTATCATGAAATGAATATCAGCATGGATGGGAAAACATATAGAATGATGATATAATTCTGATCGCTAAAAACGAATATGAATTGCGAATGACGATGAGTCCTAAAGAGCAGGTCGAAAAATTATCAATAACCATACAAAAATACTCATCACACAAAATATTGATCCTTTAATAATAATAAACGTTCTTTGATTTACCTAGAATGTAATAAAACATTTTCGTATAAGAGTGTCAGAACTTGGAGAGGTGGTGGCGGCAACATTGTTTAAAATGTAAATTTCACACAACTGCACAATTCACCATAGAAAGATGCACGATACACAAATTTGGCTCTAGAGCAGTTGGAAGGCGACCCGCCTTTTGGGAAAAATAATCTTTCTCGACGAAGCGCACTTCTGGCTTAATGGGTTTGCGAACAAACATAATTCCAGGATTTGGGCCGATGAAAATCCTAAAGTGATTCAGGAGCAGCGGCGGTTAGGAGGAAGGAGTTACCTTCTCATCCTCTAAAATTCACCTTTTGGTGTGGTTTTTGGGCTGAAGAGCGAGAGAACCTAATTTTTTGAAGAATATGCTAACAGAATATCTTTACCCTGAACTGATAAATGTATTTACAAACAATGTTTTATTTCAATAAGACGGCGATGTGTGATGATTTGTCACACATCTGACCAGAAAACCGATCTGTTGAAAGGGAAGTTTCCTAAATGCGTATTTTGCGAAATGATTTCCAAGATCGTGCGATCTCACGCCTTTATAATATTTTTGTGCGGTTATGATAAATCTCTAGTTTACAGAAATAAACTACGAACAATTTCTGACATTCAAGCCACATTGAAAATATATCACGCGATATGTGTAAAAGAGTAATAAAAAATTGGGTCTCTAAAATGTATTCTGCCAAACGAAGCCGAATTGAAATAATGACATTATTTGAGTGATTGGAGAAGAAATTGAGATACCTATCTGTGTTTGTCGGTTTTCTGTAAACTGTAGTTTTTAATGTGATGTTTTGTTTTAATATTAAAGTGTCGAGGAATGGCAGTCTATGGTATGTTGCCATATAGTAAAAATAGTAAAAATATCATCGACATATCTAAGCCATATATTGGCGTTTTGGCTTTTTAAGTGATTTACTTAATATGTCATTCTCGAGTTCTTCCATAAAGATATTACTCATCAAAGGAGAAAGAGAATAACCCATTGCCATTCCGAAATTTTGTTGATAATAATCATTTTCTAATCGAAAATATGTGGTTTTTAAGCACATATTTAATAATTCCAAAATTGTATTTATGTTTAGTTTAGTGCGGTCTTTTAATATTGTGTCATGTTCTAATCTCTTTCTAATTATTAAAAGTGATTTGTCAACTGGTACATTAGTTAATAAACTCACCACCTCAAAACTAGCCATTCATTTTTGGTTTGTAACTTTAATCTTCGAAATTGTATCTAAAAAATCTGAAGTATTTTTAATATATGAATTTGTTCTACCCGAAAGTGGATTTAAAATGTTTAATAAAAATTTTGCTAGTTTTTTTTATTTATACATGGGGAATCTATACATATTTCAACATGGGGAATCTATACTACTAACTATAGGGCGAAGTGGTATATTAGTTTTGTGTATTTTTGGTAGATCATAGAAATGAGGTGGTTTACTATAATGTGGTGCAAGTTGTGATATTTCTAGATCTGTACATTCGCGTTTGTGTTTATATAATGTATTGTAAATTTGTCCCTCTATTTTGTATAGTATTGTATATAGTGTTGTATAATGTATCTATTTTGTATACTGTTGGATCTGTAGGTATTTTAGTGTAATTTCCCTCATCAATTAAAGTTTTAATTTTGTTATTATATTTTGTAGTGTCCAGAATAACTGTGGCGTTACCTTTATATGATGGCAATATTTTAATAGATGTGGCTTTTTTAATTTATCTATAGCTAACCTTTCCTCATGGTATACATTTGATTTGATTTTAAATTGTTTTTCTAAGATAAGTTTTAATCTGATTCTGTATTGATTTGCACTTTCCAAAGGTAATTTTTGAGCAACAGACTCTACTGCCGATATAATGTCTAATTTAGGAATATCTTTCGATATAATACTAAAATTTAGTCCTTTAGAAAGTATATACTTTTCAGAATCAGATAATATTTTACTTGAAAATACTATATATATTATACTATATATTTACTCTGATGAGTAATACTTTTATGGAGGAACTCGAAAATGACATATTACGTAAATCTCTTAAAAAGCCGATAATATGACTTAGATATGTTGATAATTTTGCTATATGGCAACATAGCATTGATGATCTAAATATTTTATTACAAGATATAAATTCTCGAGAGCCTACAGTTAAGTTAGTTTACTTTAGAGATGGAAAAGGAGAGTAAATTGCTATTCCTCGACACTTTGATATTAAAACAACACATTAAAAACTACAGTTTACAAGTTTACAAAAACTACAGTTTACAAAAAAACGACAAACGACATTATTTGTTCTTCAAGAGGAAATAAAATCATCGAATTTTCACTTTTTATCATCGTTGTACGTCATTTTAAAGAAGTATTGGTACAATCGGAGGTAAAAGTCTGAAAATCATAAATTCTTGAATATCTTCTTTGCATTAGAGAACATAAAAAATTTAAATTTATAAAGATAATTCTAGAAAATAATGTATAATTAAAAAGAAAAAGCAAATATCACCTACAATCTAGAATTAAATTAGTAATAACAAATAATATGAACAAAAAATTAAATGACTTGTTAGTGAATATACCTTGATTTTAACTTTTCAGCAAAAACAATGTTTGATTTTGTTTAACAATGTTTAACAATGTTTAAATCTTTACAACTACCAAAATGACATTTTAAATAATACTTAAATATTAATTTAAACCTGTAAATATTATTTATTTTTGATAGTTATTAATGATAAAAATTTAACATTTTAAAAATATATTGGAGGTATATCAAAATGTCATTAAAAATATTGACAGAATATTCTTTACTCAATCCTTAAGCTACCGTGAAACTTTCAAGTCGATTAACTAGACCGTTCAAAAGTTATCGCATTTTAAGGTTATCGTAATTTTATACGTGATCTTATGGAGATTCACTAACATAACACATCACTCAATAAGTTAATAGGATGACTAATAAAGCAGCAACTGTTTGGCAAAATTTGACTTTATTCAGCTACATAGTCTCCATCAAGAGCACGGGCGTAGCCAGGGGGGGGGGGGTTGGAGTTTCAAACCACCCCGAAATAAGCCAAATATTACCTACTATTATACCGAAAAAATACGAGGACTGAAGAGAGTTAAATTATTACATTTGAATTGAATATATATCCGAACTAGTGGACGTTGCGCACAGTAACGTCATCTCTTGTCATTTCATTTCATGTAAGTATATTTTTGCTGTTTTATTTACTTCAAACTAACCCCCCCCCCCCCCCCCCCCCGCGCACAGTAACGTCATCTCTTGTCATTTCATTTCATGTAAGTATATTTTTGCTGTTTTATTTACTTCAAACTAACCCCCCCCCCCCCCCCCCCAAACACAAATTATCAAGAAATGAATATCAACATGGATGGGAAAACATATAGAATGATGATATAATTCTGATCGCTAAAAACGAAAATGAATTGCGAATGACGATGAGTCCCAAAGAGCAGGTCGAAAAATTAACAATAACCATACAAAAATACTCATCACACAAAATATTGATCCTTTAATAATAATAAACGTTCTTTGATTTACCTAGAATGTAATAAAACATTTTCGTATAAGAGTGTCAGAACTTGGAGAGGTGGTGGCGGCAACATTGTTTAAAATGTAAATTTCACACAATTGCACAATTCACCATAGAAAGATGCACGATACACAAATTTGGCTCTAGAGCAGTTGGAAGGCGACCCGCCTTTTGGGAAAGTTCATAGGATGACTAATAAAGCAGCAACTGTTTGGCAAAATTTGACTTTATTCAGCTACATAGTCTCCATCAAGAGCACGGGCGTAGCCAGGGGGGGGGGGGGGGGGGGTTCAAACCACCCCGAAATAAGCCAAATATTACCTAATATTATACCGAAAAAATACGAGGAGTGAAGAGAGTTAAATTATTACATTTGAATTGAATATATATCCGAACTAGTGGACGTTGCGCACAGTAACGCCATCTCTTGTCATTTCATTTCATGTAAGTATATTTTTGCTGTTTTATTTACTTCAAACTAAACGCCCCCCCCCCCTCCCCAAACTAAACCCTGGCTACACCCGTGATCAAGAGTGATTCATTGATTCCAATGCTTCTCTAATATTTCGATGCCTTTGTTGTAGAACAATTTATCTTTGGCCCAATATAGCTACACTTTCGACAATCACTTCTCTATTGGAGCCAAATCTCTTTCCATAGAGCTTTCTTTTTAGGTCTGCAAACATGTAGTAGTCGCTGGGAGCTAGATCCGGAGAATACGGTGGTTGGGGAAACAATTCAAAGTCCAATTCATGCAATTTTGCCATTGTTGCAAGCGACTTGTGACAAGGTGCATTATCCTGATGAAAGAGCACTTTTTTCTTCATTTGGGTAATTTTTTTACAATTTCTTCATTCAAACGCATCAATGACACCATATAATATACGCTATTGATATTTATTCCGTTGTCAAATGAATAAAATACCTTGCGCATCCCAAATTATGGATGCCAAAACCTTACCAGCTGACTTTTGCGTGTTTGGACGCTTTGGGCGGCTTTCGCCGGTTGCTGTCCACTCAGCTGATTTCCAATTTGACTATGGAGTATAGTGATGGATCCATGTTGTCACATACTGCATGAAAAAATCCTTTTTATTATACTGAAATAGCTCCAAACAGCAATCTGAATCGTCGACGCGTTGTTGTTTTTGATCGACTGTGAGCAAACGCGGTATCCACTTCGAACAGAGCTTTCTCATGGAGAAATGAGACATTTCATCATGCAAAATACTAAATACACTGCCTTTAAAGTGTCAGCTATCTCACGTAACTTCAATTTACGATCGGTCAAAACTATTTGTGGACTGTTTTTATATTTTTATATAGTTTTCTGGAATAACTAACGAATTTGGGCCACCAAAGCTTTCAGCATCATCAGCAAACCATTTCTCTACCGTCTCGATGGAGCAGAGTCCAAATAACACTTAACGGTATTTTTTCCCATTAAAAAACACGAAAACACAGGAAACACACGAAACTCAGATATTTCCATTGTTTTCAAAATTACAAAAGTAGTGTCACTAAAATTACTGCAACTTGCGAACTAAACCTCAGATTGTCATAAAATTTTGACATGTATCATTTGCAGGTTAGTACTTCCTAAAAATCATTTGGACTTGTTAATAGTGGCTTCATCTATATCTCATCCTACGAACTTATTGAGTGATGTGTTAATAAGCTAGACACGTTACAAATATACAAATAAATTCTATCAAGCGTTCCAAACTTTCAAATTATGTAACTTAAACTGATCGGAACCAATTTTGCACAGTTTTATTAATATTCATTTTCAGTGCTTTTGCCTCCTATTGTACCTCCGATAACACCGATGTGACACTTTTATTGAACAACCTTTAATAAACCGAATTATAAAAATCCATCGAAACACTAAATGGGAATGTGTAGCTTATGGGAAACGTTATGTTTTAAAAACGCTTAAAACTTCAAAATTAAAAAATATATAATACATATCTTAACACTTAAAATAATAAAATAAATATGATGAATAGAATCAGACATCGAGAGAAAAATACTGGGAATAAACCCAGATAAAAAAATGACATCAAAATGAATTAAGAAACAAAATTGAATAAAAAAACATAATTGATTTACATTTATCATTTAAACATTTATCCAAACATGTGTGGACGTGGACCGGACATATAGTAAAAACAACAAACTATAGATTTATGAAGAGGGAGTTGAGTTGAGATCTTACAAAGGGAGAAGGGCACATAGGGTATTCAATATTAAAATTAGTGGATGATATAAGAAATTAAGAAATTTGGTAATAAGGCAGTGGCACCGTGAACCCCTAGAAGAGAACATGGGGCAGAAAAGAGGGGTCAATTATATCCAACTATGGACGATAGAAGGTTGAAAGAGGGGAACAAGAAACTTTATAATGCGCTTTGTCTAACTCTGCATAATAAGCGATTGTCTTAGCTTTGACTTCATTATTTGAACTGAATCTTCGTCCAGTTATTTCTTCTGGTATGGGAAAAATGAAATTATAGGTATATATTGAAGCCCTTGGAAACGTAGGTCATTTACTTTTGCATTAGCAACACGGCACTTTAGTGACTTTGATAGTGGTACAAGTCCTTTTGCGTAAGATGTGGATGTTTATCCTAAAATAATAATTTCAATTAACGCTTTTCGAGAGTGTATAAACTTATTTAAATGTGATGACGAGTTTTTTTAATATTCTCTAGCACTAGACCAAAACATGGCTTCACCATTACACGCCAGAGATGAAGCAGCAATCTAAACAGTTAGTGGGAGTAGATGGAAGTACGCAAAAAAAAAAGAAAAAACGGCCCAAGTTGCAGCTAAAGTCATGACTATGGGTTTTTTGGGATTTAACTGTCTGTCAACTGGACTAGTAGTGAAATCTAATACAGTCTAGTGACTGTGTTCTCTTTTACTAGATAATCTATTAGCATCATATCATGAGAATCCGATTATTGTGAAGAAAGTTCATAAAGATAATGCTAGAAAATAACGTATAATTAAAAAAGAAAGAGCAAATTTCACCTATAATCTAGAATTAAATTAATAATAACAAATAATATGAAAAAAATTACTATCTTTTGGTAGTGAATATGAATTGGTAGTGAATGACTTGATTTTAACTGTTCGGTAAAAACATTTTTGATATAAATCTTTAGAACTGCGAACATGGAATTTTTAATAATACTTAAGTAAATTTATTTTTGATAATTATTAATGATAAATATTTAAAATTTTAAGAATGTATCTAATAAAACAACAACTTTTAGGCAAAATTTGACTTTATTCATCTACATAGTCTCCTTCAAGAGTGATACATGGATTCCAATGCTTCTCTAATATTTCATGCCTTTTTTGTAGAACGATTTATCTATGACCCCAATATAGACTACATTTTCGGCCATCACTTCTTCATTGGAGCCAAATCGCTTTCCCTGGAGCTTTCTTTTTAGATCTGTAAACAGGTAGTACTCGCTGGGAGCCAGATTCGGAGATTACGGTGCCATTGTATAGATAGTTATTCCTTTGTCAAATGAATAAAATACCTTGCGCATCCCAAATTATGGATGCCAAACCTTACCAGCTGATGTTTGCGTTTTTGGTCGCTTTGGGCGGCTTTCTGCTGATTTGACTTTTATTGCACTGAAACAATTCCAAACAGCGCGCTGAATCGTTGACGCGTTGCTGTTTTTGATCGACTGTGAGCAAACGCGGTATCCACTTCGAACAGAGCTTTCTCATGGACAAATGTTCATGCAAAATAGTAAATACACTGCCTTCTGATATCTTTAAAGTGTCAGCTATCCCACGTAACTTCAATTTACCACCGGCCAAAAATAGTTTGTGGACTTATGTTTTCTGGAATAACTGCCGATTTTGGGTGACCAGAGCGTTCAGCGTCATCGGTATTTTTACAGCCGCCTTTAAAATCAGCAAACCACTCTCGATGTCCGAATAACATTTGTCAAGGCTTTGTTTTGCTTGAATGGTATTTTTTCTCATTAAAAAGCAATGCTTTATTAACAAAAAAAACATTTTAAAAATTACAAGAGTAGCGTCACTAAAACAACTGTAATTTGTGAACTAAATATCAGATTGGCATGACATTTTGACGCGTATCATGTGAAGGTTAGTACTTTCTAAAAATCATATGGATTTGTCAATAGAGGCATCATCTATATGTCATCCTATGAACTTATTGAGTGAGACACGTTACAAATATAGTTAGACAGGTTAGACACGTTATAAATATAGAAGGAAATTCTATCAAGCGTTCCAAACTTTCAAATTCAATTACACAGTTTTATTAATATTCATTTTCAGTACTTTTACCTCCGATACATCCTTAAAGTTCTAAGATTTTTATTGGACGACCTTTAATAAAGCTAAATTATAAAAATCCATCGAAAAATAAAATGGGGATTGATAGCTTATAGAAAATCATCATCCTTTATAAACTTTTAAAACATCAAAATTCAAAAATATACAGGGTCCGGCAGGGAGCGTTAGTGTTTTTGAAAAAAAATGACACACTCTTACTTTAAACGAATATCAAAATATATTGCTTTTATACATAAGATATCCGACGAGACATATAGATCAGAATAGTCTCCTGTTGAAATTTCAAATATCATCGTTAGTTAGTCGCTGAAAATATTTACTTCTTCAGTTCATCTATAAATTGTGTAGATCCCTCATTGACTGCCCTGAACTTCTATCTGTGGTGGGCTTCCACGTGCCTTCGAGGTGTATCAGATCCTGCCCCATCTTTCATTTACTCTATGCTAGAACCAACTTCATGGTCAGGACACCTCTGTTTCAGGCCATGAAGCTCTTCAATGATCTGTGCTGCGATGTTGACATTAATAACGTATCTGCAGATCGGTTCACGAGGTTTGTCGCCTTGGGGCTGTTGCAATAATCGATAATAAATTGTAGGGATCGTTGTTGTAGCTTTATTTAAGTCTGTTATATACGCATTGATTTTGTCTTGATTTTCTTTTTTTTTGTTGCTTTTTTTTTATAAATTGTCTCAAATGGATTTATTCTGTCAAACAATAAGGTTATTATTATTATTATTATCTAAGTCTGTTATTATATAAGCATTGTTTTTGACTTGATTTTCTTTTTTATCTTTGTTATTTTTTTTTTGTGAATTGTCTCATAAATGGATTTATTCTGTCAGACAATAAAGATTATTATTATAACACAGTCAGGTGCGAAAAATCACATCAGTTAGGTGGTGTCCATTTTTGTAGAGGCATTCTTGTAGATGGGTAGCAACGGCACGAGGAATCCTTTCAATTTCGTGAGTTATGGTTTGGGAAAGAGCTTCAAGAGTTCGCCGTTTGTCTATGTAAACTTTTGATTTTAAGTAGCCCCTTAACAAGTAGTCACAAGCTTAAAGGTCTGGTGACCGAGATGACCATTCCACATGCTAACCCAATGAAATAAGGCGTCCAGGGAAATGTTCCCTTAAAAAGACCATTGTTGCTCTTGACGTATGGCAAGTGGCCCCATCTTGTAGGAACCAAAGTATATTGAGGTTAATGCGTCGTCTTAGTTGTGGCAGAAAGTAATCACGCAACATAGCAAGATAGCGATCTGTGTTAACAGACACTGTTCGTTCGTTTTCACGAAAAAAATACGGTCCAATAATGCAGGTTCGAGATACGAGACATCAAACAGTTACTCTCTAAGAATGCAAATGTTGATCATGTAGTTCTCGAGGTTTTCGGGTGCCCAGTATCGAAAGTTTTTTTTGTTTACCATCCCCGATAAATAAAAATCTCATGAACAAAACGATGTTGTCGTCCAGCAATTCCAACATCTGCGAACCTACACCGTCTCACAAAACCATTTTGTTGCAAGTTTTGGACAACCATAATTTTTTACGGATGAAAATAAAGGTCCAAGGGTAAGATTTTGCGAACTGACCTGTCTTATATTCTAAGAGCGGGAGCTTGACGTACCGCTGAACGTCGAGGGATGGTTTCCACCGCTTGTCGAACCATTTCAATGTTTTCCGGGGTTCGTACTGTTCGATCTTCTCCCCGTGCACACCTAGGTGTCAACGATCCTGTTGTTTGAAATTTGTTCTCCTACTTCATAATGGGTTTTGGAATACGACCATGCCGACAAACCTTAAAATGATTTCGACATCGTCGTTGTGTGAGCACAACAGAACGACCAGTTTCAATAAAAGTGTAAATAAATACGCTATGTGCCACAGACCACGGCTCCATGACTACTGAGATGGCATCCCAGAACGAATAGATATCAACCATCCTGAGAACATTCGCTCGACACTGCCTCGCGTAATAGTCGTTTCAAAAACACCATACTTCCCATCCGGATCCTGTATACTATACATATTTTCACTTCAAATAATAAAAACAAATATGACGAATAGAAGCAAACATCGAAAGAAAAATACTGGGAACAAACCCAGGAGAAAAAATTAGATCAAAATGAATTACGGAACAAATTGGAATAACAAACATAATTGAATATTTACCCAAACATACATGGACATGGGCGGGACAAATAGTAAATATAACAAACTATAGATTTACGAAGAGGGAATTGAATTGAGATCTTACAAAGAGAGAAGGGTTCATAGCATATTCAACATTAAAATTGGTGGATGATATAAGAAATTAAGAAATGTGGCAATAAAGCAGTGGACCCTTAGAAGGGGACAAGTAGAAAAAAGGGGACATTTATATCCAAAGATGGACGATAGGAGGTTGAAAGAGCGGGAGCTTGACGTACCGCTGAACGTCGAGAGATGATTTCCACCGCTTGTCGAACCATTTCAATGTTTTCCGGGGTTCGTACTGTTCGATCTTCTCCCCGTGCAGACCTAGGTGTCAACGATCCTGTTGTTTGAAATTTGTTCACCTACTTCATAATGGGTTTTGGAATACGACCATGCCGACAAACCTTAAAATGATTTCGACATCGTCGTTGTGTGAGCACAACAGAACGACCAGTTCCAATAAAAGTGTAAATAAATACGCTATGTGCCACAGACCACGGCTCCATGACTACTGAGATGGCATCCCAGAACGAATAGATATCAACCATCCTGAGAACATTCGCTCGACACTGCCTCGCGTAATAGTCGTTTCAAAAACACCATACTTCCCATCCGGATCCTGTATACTATACATATTTTCACTTCAAATAATAAAAACAAATATGACGAATAGAAGCAAACATCGAAAGAAAAATACTGGGAACAAACCCAGGAGAAAAAATTAGATCAAAATGAATTACGGAACAAATTGGAATAACAAACATAATTGAATATTTACCCAAACATACATGGACATGGGCGGGACATATAGTAAATATAACAAACTATAGATTTACGAAGAGGGAATTGAATTGAGATCTTACAAAGAGAGAAGGGTTCATAGCATATTCAACATTAAAATTGGTGGATGATATAAGAAATTAAGAAATGTGGCAATAAAGCAGTGGACCCTTAGAAGGGGACAAGTAGAAAAAAGGGGACATTTATATCCAAAGATAGACGATAGGAGGTTGAAAGAGCGGGAGCTTGACGTACCGCTGAACGTCGAGGGATGATTTCCACCGCTTGTCGAACCATTTCAATGTTTTCCGGGGTTCGTACTGTTCGATCTTCTCCCCGTGCACACCTAGGTATCAACGATCCTGTTGTTTGAAATTTGTTCACCTACTTCATAATGAGTTTTGGAATACGACCATGCCGACAAACCTTAAAATGATTTCGACATCGTCGTTGTGTGAGCACAACAGAACGACCAGTTTCAATAAAAGTGTAAATAAATACGCTATGTGCCACAGATCACGGCTCCATGACTACTGAGATGGCATCCCAGAACGAATAGATATCAACCATCCTGAGAACATTCGCTCGACACTGCCTCGCGTAATAGTCGTTTCAAAAACACCATACTTCCCTGCCGGATCCTGTATACTATACATATTTTCACTTCAAATAATAAAAACAAATATCACGAATAGAAGCAAACATCGAAAGAAAAATATTGGGAACAAACCCAGGAGAAAAAATTAGTTCAAAATGAATTACGGAACAAATTGGAATAACAAACATAATTGAATATTTACCCAAACATACATGGACATGGACGGGACATATAGTAAATATAACAAACTATAGATTTGCGAAGAGGGAATTGAATTGAGATCTTACAAAGAGAGAAGGGTTCATAGCATATTCAACATTAAAATTGGTCGATGATATAAGAAATTAAGAAATGTGGCAATAAAGCAGTGGACCCTTAGAAGGGGACAAGTAGAAAAAAGGGGACATTTATATCCAAAGATGGACGATAGGAGGTTGAAAGAGGGGAACAAAAAACTTTATAATGCACTCTAACTCTGTATAATAAGCGGAGGTCTTAGCTTTGACATCATTATTTGAACTGAATCTTCGTCCCGTTATTTCTTCTGGTTTGAGAAAAGGAAGTCATCGGTACATATGAAAGCACTGGTATGCGTAGGTCATGGATTTTTGCAGCAGCAACACGGCACGATAAAAGAGCACTTCGTTTTTCGCAAGATGTAGATGTTTACCCTGAACAATATCTTTCAACTAATCCAGTAATGAAACCTAATACATCCTGGTGATTGTCCTATCTTTTACCAAATAATCTATAAGCATCATACCACGAGAATCCCAAAAAACCGTAGTCATGACTTTAGCTCCAACTTGGGTCATTTTCTCTTTTTTTTTGGCGTACTTCCATCTACTCCCACTAACTGTTTAGATTGCTGCTTCATCTCTGGCGTGTAATAGTAAAACCATGTTTTGGTCTAGTGCTTGAAAACATTAAAAAAACTCGTAATCACATTTAAATAAGTTTAAACACTATCGAAAAGTGTTTATTGAAATGATTACTTGGGCAATTGGTAAGCAACGGTGCATTCATTGGGCGGAAAGCTTTTTCGTATCCGAAACATACTGTAATAGTAGTTAGACGTGATCTATCAAGATTTATACAATGTCGCCATCGCTAAGGATGCCATCTAACGAGCAGACTTATAAATATCATTTTCATACATACAAATGTCATATATATTTGATCATACTTGCTCCATCTCTGCATCCTGTTAACCCTTTCACTGCTGGCCATTATAAAACTTCCTACCTCCGAAAGCTGAAACGGGTTTTTGTGTAATGACACACATTTTGCTTGACATTACCAAGAAAAGAACATGTATTTTCAAAAAAAAAACATAAAAATGGCGCCATAAGGGCAATGACGTTTTTTGTCGTCATCAGCCTCTTACACCAAAATATTTAATTGCAGGCGAATGACGTCAAAAGACGACTTGCGTATAAGTTATTACTTACATATATTCTAAAGCATCATAGCACGGTTCGAAACAAAGAGCCGGCTGTCCAGGACAGGTTGGACAGTGGTAGACTGTTTCTTTGCATACTTTATTTTTATAACAATTAGTGCACCAGCGATGTGTACGTTTTTCTTTTCTCTTGTTTGAGAATTTTTCACAGGAACTTGCCTTGCTTGAGACAATTTTTTAGCAGGATTAAGAGCCTGTGTTTTCCAGAAGAAGATATTGAAGGATACGATACAATTATACAAATACATTTCTGTTTAATGGTATTTGTTGTACAAAAAAAATGAATTTATAAAAGCATATAAATAATATGCATATCAATTTTTGAAGTGAAAACTTCTTTAACCACGTTGAGCGATTTTCGGTAGGCACAAAACTTATGGGTTCGTGTCACCGACATGCGACGTGTTGCGTCGTGTCGTATTGCGCATGCGACATGTTGCGCGTTAGTGACATGTTGCGCCAAACTGACGACGCCAATTGTTTTTTAATTGTTAAATGTTTAAATAAAGTAAATTGTGTTTTAGATACTCATTATTTGAATTGTTTAATTGTAAAATCACTGTGCAGTACAAGAGTGAGTACTTAGTATGCTAATATTTTTATCATTCATTGTTTATTATTATTTATTAAAAACAAAGCATTTATTTTCGAATATTTCCAATATTCATGCCATAATTAATTTTAAAAAAACACAGTTATTCCAAAGTTTTTAGTTTTCACTTCTGTTGGCATGACTGTCCCCATGACTGTTGCAAGGTTTTCCTCTCGTGAGGATAGCGAATACAATCACCATGTAGTGACTGTATTCGCATATAGCTTCTGGTTTTTCATTTTCTTGCTGCCTTCTATTATAATATTTCTTTAAAATATTCCCAAACTCACTAAATATGAATACCTCTAATTATATTTCAATTTACCGATCATTACTCCATTGGAATAGAGCGCAATCGTTTCTCCTTTCCTTAGTTTGGCATTTTTTCTTTGGCTGGATTTTGTTTTCTATCAATCCTAACAGTTCCAGTGCAATAAGTTGTTGTAGACAACAATTTTTTGATGCAAGCTCGTAAGTATTGTAATAATTATCTAAATATAGTGAGTATCCAACATCGAGTTTTTCTTCTATCAAGTGAAGCACTATATAGCATACTCTCTTGCCACTATAATCGTTAAGGGTACCAGTATATATAGCAAAATTCAAGATTGTGCTATCTGACTCAGTTGGCAAGAACAATTTTATCCCATATTTATGTCTTTTATTTTTTATATATTCTCTGTAAAATAATCTACCACGCCACAATACCATGGATTCATTCAAAGAAAGATTTTTACCAGGATAATAAACTTCAGTCATTTTCGAGTTGAAATAATCAATTATAGATCTATTTTTAACAATCGATCTTTTAGTATGGATTTTTAGGTAATGGGTTTCTGTTGAAATGGATACATCACAAAATTACAATGAACGGCTCCTGTTCATGTTCCATTTGAAGAAAACTGTGGTTCACCAATAAATCAAAATAATCTTTTGATGCGTTACCTAAATCAATTACAAAAAGAAGTACAAAAAATAAATAAATAATAATAATAATAATAATAAGGCAGGAGCGGAGTGTCCGTTTGGTGAGTAGCGCCACCACCTTTTCGATCTGAGAGTAGTAAACCTCTAAAAAAAATCCCCTAAGCTCAAGGTGGAAATCCATCGTGCCGATGAGCTGAATGGCACAGGGTTAAAGTGTCTCTAACGATGTCTCCAGATAACTAGCGCCCTCCGATAGTAAATAGCTTTCCCATGGTAATTCGGGGCTCTGCTTTGGGTGACCTCTTTTTTCCCTTGACTCAAAACTAAAAGTTATGGAGACATAACAAATAAAACTAATTTTCAAGGCGGTAGGGTTTTGCGGACAAGTACCCTTCGGAACCGTCTGAAGGATTATCTGGGGTTAGAGAGTCTGGAGCAAGTGGCGACTCCCAACTCTATGGTACCACAAGATTCGCAACGAAAAAGGTAATAGAAGAACTATATACACTAAGAGAGGTCGAAGAACAAGACCTCACTCAATGGTCCTGGACCTGGACTCAAATGGTCCAAAGAATCAAATACGGACGTAATCTCTGCATTTTATTACGTTAATCGCTGCAGCGCTGATCCACTTCCAGGGTGGAGATCATTCCTTTATAAGGAATTTATACGAAGACACCCAGAACTAGATACCACTGAACAAAACATAGCAGACAGAAAAAACGTTATAATCAAGAAAGGTTATCTAACCACCACGGAACGCGATGAGATAAAGAGAGAAGTGGCTAAAGCCATACATCAAACAATGCCATTAGGCAAAAAAGCGGTTGAGGTTCTTGAAACTATTCCAGAAAACATCAGAAGCACAACAACAATACCAGAAACATTTAGAAACACTCCACCAACATTACAGTAAGATAAAAATCAAAACCACAATTTGGATACATTAAAAGATATCAGAGAAAAATTCTTCAGTAATATGGCATTTTACGAAGGAAGTGATCCCTTTAATAGGCCTGTTATTCCGGTCTTGAAAAATATTCATAAAGCCAAAGAAATTGTATCGGGAATGAATCTAGTATTGAGGGAGTTCCTTAAAACAAATGCTGATATATATGACGCGCAGTTGCATTGTATTGTTCAGCTGTTACTATAATAGAACTTAACGGACAACATACATATTATTCTACCATAATAAGGAAAGATCATCTTAAGCAAACCTCTCAGTGGAAGAGAAGATTGGAAAAAAACATAGAAGATTTACGTGACAAGGTAGATATAATGAAAGAATACTTGAAAGGCCAGCCATCTAGAAAAGTGACCGGAAAAGCCATGCCATAGTCAAAAAGCCATACCATAGCCAAAAAGGCAAGGATAGATATACGAATCAAGGAGCAAGTCATTTCATATATAGACCAATGTAGACATAAAAGCCTTACTTACATCATTAGTAAACGAAAAAATATATCATCACTGTTTAGATAATAATCTCCTAGAAGAACAAAAAGGATGTGTAAGACAATCTGCGGGATGTAAGCACCAACTTAACATAGATGCAATTGCCCTGAAGCACGTCCAGAGAAAAAAGCGTAACTTTAACTTATGTTACATTGACTACTAAGGCCTTCGACTCTGTCTCTCATGATTGGTTAGTTAAAGTTTTGGAAATTTACAAAATCTGCTCTAAAATCAGAGCAATGCTTACTCACTTAATGAAGTCTTGGAAGACGAATATATGGATTTCAGGAGAATATGCTGGAAGAGTCAACGTTGAGAAGGGTATAGGTTCCAGTTAACAAACAGTAGAAGGTTATCACATATGTTATATATGGATGACCTAAAACTGTACGCAAAGTCCCAGAGCAAACCCCAATCGCTTATTAAAACCGTAAAAATATTCAGCAATAACATATAAAATAACATAATAAATGTCCTTTAGTCTAAATAAATGTTCTATCATCAATATACAAAAAGGATAAGTTAAACAAAATCAGGAATCATTCTGTCAGATTCACTCATTGAAACCGGATGATACTTATCGGTATCTGGGAATAGCACAAAATCAAATGCTAAACCATACGACACTCAAACATGAGTTCCAAGATAAATACAATAAAAGAATAACGAAGCTTCTTAATACAAAACTCTCAGGGGGGAATTTATGTAAGGCAATCAACACATGGGCAGTACCGGTGTTAACATATTCATTTGGAGTGGTCAAGTGGTCAAACACAGAATTGGAAGAGCTAGACCGCACGACTAGACGACTTTTAACAAAATTCCGTTGTTTGTATACCAATTCTTTTGTGTTGGGATTATACATTCCTCGAAAATATGGAAGTAGAGGGCTTATTAATATCAAATAATTCTGCCTTAGTCAGGAATAGAAGCTTCGCCAACATTTTCTAAGTTCGAAAGATCAACTTATGAGACTCGCAACTCAAGTTTGATCACAATTATACACCACTAGAACTGAGCCATGCAACCTACACTATCGAAATAGAGACAATATAAAACAACATAAATCTCTGGGAACATAAATCAGTCCATGGTAGATATGTAGAATTATGAAATGGCTAGTAATGGCTATTAAATACTATATTAGAAAGCTTCTCTGCTCTGGTTAGACAAGAACCAACTGTATCTGGAAACTGAGGGTTTTGTTATTGCTATTCAGGATAAAGTCATCTAAACCAATAATTACAAGAAATATATCCTTAAAGAAAACACTGAAGATGTATGTCGAAAGTATGGCAAAATAGGGGAGACTGTTGAGCATATAATTGGTGGATGTCCTACTTATGCATGACCTATGCTACCTATACAGAAAACGCATATTTAGGAAGGCATAATTAGCTTGCTAAAATAATCAAACCAAAAACTGGCACTTAATCATGGTCTTTTACCAACATCTACTCCGCCGTATTATAAATACAGTTCTCAAGCTATTCTGGAGTCTGACGATGTGCTGCTCTACTGGGATAGACCGATAATAACTGACAGGACTGTCGACTACAATAGACCAGACATAGTCTTAATAAAGAAAAAAGAAAAGCGGGAACAATTATTGATATTGCCATACTACTGTCTCACAATATACATAAAACGGAGGTCGAAAAAGTTTCTAAGTATGAGAATCTTTATTATGAATTGAAGAACATCTGGCAACTTGAAAAAGTCAACATCGAACCTTTTGTAATTTCCACAGAGGGATTGATGAACCACAGGTTCTCCAAAAGTTTAATAAATAGAAATGTCATAAAAGTGCGACAACGGACTATATTGTTGCAAACCTGCCACATAGTTTGAAAATTTTTGTCATGTCGACGGAATACCCGGTTATAATGAATTTTTTCCCCAGGCTCTTAGCCGAACTCCAACATTGCGAGGGAGGAATCGTTTTATGGTTTCCAGCTCTTTGAGCTGAGATAGTGACACCAAGTCGATGATAATAATAATAATAATGAAATATGCATATTATATAAAAATCTACCTTTGTAGTGAAGTAATGATTCTCTTCGTCTTATAAATAGCAGTTATTTAGGAGTTTTTTTCACTGCATCCAATATTGCAGCATCGTCACACGTTCGGTGGTTTTGTTTCAAGTAGCGGTTTTAGAGTGTTCATAGGTGTCATTGGGTTTAAATTGCCCATAATATCAGAATTGCCAAGATTTAAAACATCTAAAACTGAAATATGCACGTCATCATCACTACTTTCAGAAACATCCAATTCAACGTTCGAGTCTACAAAGTTCGGATAAACAATATCGTTATCTGAATCAAGTAGATATTGTTCTAATTATTCCTATGTCAAAAGAGCCCTTTGTTGATACGTCTATTTGCTTTTTCAGTCTTTTTATATGCGATGGTCCTGCATGGCTGTCCGCCATTGTCAAATCACACGAGCACAATTTTTTCTCAGGCTGAAAACTATCACCGCTCGCAGGCTGACGATTTACTAAAGCATAGATACAAAACGTGTGGACGAAACACCTTCCACCAAGCGGATAACGACATTTGACGTCGTCAGCACTGAACGGGTTCAAAACTTCTCAAACTAGCCCCGTAACATTTTCATTTTTCTTCGCACCTTTGGAATCTTAAAACAATTTATCCAATGATGTCAGAATTTGTCTATTGAATCTAATATATAATGAATAGCCGAACAAATGATAATTTTTATCTGATTATCTGATTTTAATTTAAAAGCGTTTTAGCACCCAAACGGTGTATCTTCGAAGCGTACGAATTATCTTAAATAGCTTTCTCCTGGTGAATCTGATTTAAATACATTTGCCAAACTTACTTTACCTAATTTTTTCTTTGTCGAAAACATCACTAATTGAATTGTTGGAACCGTTAATGGTTGAATGGGAAATGAAGGTGTTTTTTTTTTATCGATCTGTCCACGTTTCTATTTTCGACGAGTTTGATTTTGAATGATTTTGAACAGAAAAACATATAACATTTCTTATAAATCCATAAAATGTTAGAACAGATAACACACATTTAATTAAATAGTTGGTAAGAGACTTAATCTTAAATAATCAAACTTCAATTGATTTTATTCCAGAAGTGGAGTCTCGTCGTCGTGTTTTCAGCCGATCTTATTGTTCGTAGTCTGTCTTGTCTTCTGGTATCATCCACAGACTCATTTTTCAATAATACTATGAGCCTGCAAAGTTTGTCAACGATCAAAATTCGTCGAAATTGACCCTGAGTTAAAATAATACTTCTTCCTTTTTCAAAATAAATTGTAACAATTTATGTTGCAGTTTACGTTTGGAAAGGTGCGAAAGTCTCCCTCAATGTCCAAATAGACCTTAAAGATCGTCTTTATTGAATTTGCACATGAAATAAATAGCCTCTGGGTGAATTTTCTAAAAAATATATACAAGGTGTAAAAGAAAGTACATTCGTTAATTTACCCAAACAATCATTTGCATTATTTTGAACAAAACGTTTCTTTGCAAAGTGTATCCAAAATGCAACCATTTCCTCGAAAAACAGGCCAGGAGGTACATTTTAATTTTCTTAAGAATGGTAACATTGAGTTTATTTCGATAGAACCATCCAGTCGTCTTGTTTATTTCGATCTATTTTTAGTTTTTGTTGCATTGGCCTCTTAATGTATTAAAAAATAATATTTTATAGTCATTTATTCCATGGATATGTTTTCCTAACTCAAAGCGGCCTTTCGGGAAGTCGTTACCCATAAATACGTCTAGCTCCTTGGAAATTTTGGAGAGGTTTCCGTGTGAATAAGAATCATATCCTGATATTCGCGTACAGAATATGTTTTTGGTTATTAATCGAACTCAAATGCCAGCAGTGAAACACTGAAATAATTTTTGTCGTAATTTTGAAATAACAATCTTTATCCTGGTCATATCTTTCAGAGATGATGTAGGGCATGATCGTAATAAAAAATGTTTTAACAATGTTTATTAGTCTATTTGTAGATTAATCTAAATATTAAAATATTTGCTTGAAATGTTCATGTTCAATGTTCTCGCATGACTTTTTGATGGGTGATCTTTACATTTTTTTCTCGAGAACTTGTAGGTTTTTGACCGTTGTTGACGACCTTTTTGATGACATGTAATACGTTCTTTTTTTGATAACATAAAATACCTTCCCTTACACCTTGGTTTTTTATGGTATAAACGTTTTATATTTATACGCATTCCAACATCGAAAATGTTAATTTCTGACGAAGCTACAGCCTTTGCGAAACGCATCAAACATTAATACAATAAAGTGGAATTATAGCAATTTCTTCCTCATGGCAATTGTTCTACAAAACAGTGATATAATAAAAGTTTTAACTGAAGTAGCATTAATATAGTAAATCTATTTTAAAAACGTATCTTGAGGCAGTTTCCTGTCCAGTCTTGTATGTATCTACTAATCTGTGTAGTTTCCTGGGCCCTAGTTGATAATATTCCGTGCTGGGAATGTCCCACCCAATCCTCCAACCTCCAAGATGAAAGGTGGTCGTTCGTTTTGTAATATATGATATTATATTTATTTAAAAATACTCATTATTTTGAATTAATAAAAAAAACCATTTTTTCTTTTTTGAAATTAACGAAACATAAACTTATTCTGAGATACGATACGTTGACATAAAGGTATTTTGTAATAAGATTTAACGACAATGGTTCCCACCTATTCATGATTTGTGCTTCACGGCTCGCGAACGTATCCCCATTTGATCGATTGCTTAGGTCTTGGGAAATGAAGAAATAAATTGGTTGATATAAAACAAACATAGTGTTAGTTGTCATCAAATGATATAGTACCACACACGCGGGTTTATCGAAAAGTTCTCGGTGTGATATAGAGATGGTGCAAGTTTGAACAAATTACACTAGTCTACCAAATTCCAAGTTTTTTTGAAAACGATTTTTTGTTAAGAACGAAAACGTCTGTCTAATTTAGATATTTTTTACTATTTAACTTCTACCTAAGAAGAATATATTAATACAAAAAATTAACAGGTCAGGTTTCTGTGTGACATTCAAATATATATTTTTATAAGAAATGCACGAAAACAGTTATCCACTTATACACAATATTTATGGTTTTCGCGAGTACTTAGCTTTCGCTAGGTTCCTTTTCTATCCCCAACAGTAATCGGCTAACATCCCAAGACTCCATTTGCCTTGATATCGCATCTCGATAAGGGAAATATCCTGGATAACTCGTCGTGTTCGTCACGCACAGGACCCAGGTTTTCAGGGAGAAATCCAAATATGAGCCCAGAATATGTATCTTCAAAGACATATTGTACCCCAAAGCTTTGTATGAGATCAAAAGTTTATTAATTAAATCTTTGTAACTAGACATTTACATTAATTTTACTTTGTACTGGGAGAAAGTAGATTCCAGTCTTTTAATCTAGATCCCAAAAGCTCAGCCTGTTTTTTTAGATAAATGTAAATCACGTACCAAATCATTTAGGTCATCTTGTGTCAATAAGTATGGTTCTTTTGAAGTAGTTGGTTCATAAGTTGGCTCGTACTCTTGAGGATTTGGAGGTGCTGGTACCGGCAATTCGGCACTAATCGGGTAATTTATGATGTGTTTCGACTTACTTGTTATACCCTTCATAGCAGTCAAACAAAAATAACAATCACTTACGTGATCTATTAATTATGTTTAAATCATAGATACAGCAAAGGGCATATGTCTAGATCCCTTAGCCCAACCCAGTGTCACACATGGTACACATTAGATATGTGGGACCTAGGATTTATCTTGATGGCCCACCAGGAAAACTAAAGTAATGTTTGGTTATTAATGGTGAAAAATTTCGACGCTGAGAAGTAAAAGTTAATTCTCCACACACAAAACTCCCGGATGATTAATATATATATATATATATATATATATATATATATATATATATATATATATATATATATATATATTATCGACGCTTTGAAAAACTGAGGTCAAAAACATCACTTTTAATTAGCGACACTATCTTTTTAACGAAATGTCGCGATAACGACCTCCAACCGACATGCACAAAACTCGCTTATCATACAAGAACAAGAAAAACCAATGCTATCTTAAGAAATGCATACCGAGCTCTTCTTCGAGAACAAATCCGAGAGACAAGAAGGCATTTGGGCAGAACGGAAAAGGAATCCTATCTATTACAGTCGGTGCTAAGCAACAAGGTCCATCCTATTTTGTGGAATGAAATAGACTAGAAGTATCTTTCTGGCGCAGCGAATCGGATTACAATCTTAAAACGGAAAAACAAAAAAAGAAGTTGGCTAATTTAAAACAAATAGATTCTGAACGTCCAAAGGAAATCCAAGACAACAACAAATTAGTTATAAATGTATCTAACCACTACTTATCCACAGATGAAGAATCTATACTAAGCAAAGGCTGCAACTTTGCCATTGTCCCAAAACATATACCAATAAAAGAAATAATTTCGAACGTCGAATCAACCCTAGATGACAAGCCAGATGAAGAAGCGGAAATAATCAGACAAGATGTAGCGCGAATACTACGATCCAAGAAAATACCAAAACCAAATGTTAATAAGAACGTCAAATTTGCGGAGCCTATGTTCAAAACTCAGAACATTTGATAAGGATGATCAAAGATTTCCAACTAGAGGATACAGACATACTGGCAAGCTTGGACATTGTTTCACTGTATCCAAGTATCCTCATAGACGAGACCCTGGACCTAATTTCGATGAACGAAGACTTTGTACCATTTGTGGGGGAACTCTCCGAACACTGCTTGAATAATACATACTTTTCTTTCAACCAACAGATCTACAGACAGACTGACGGTGCCCCAATGGGATCATCTTTATCACCCGTTATAGCCAACCTGTTCATGACCGACTTCGAAACAAAGGCATTGGCCAACGCTCCTTTAAAACCTAAACTTTGGAAACGCTACGTAGATGATATCTTTATAATATAGTCTCACGGAAACGAACTTCTAAACAACTTCCTAACCCAGTTAAACGAAATCCACCCCAGAATACAGTTCACTCTGGAAGTCGAACAGGATAGAAAACTGCCATTTTCAGATCTCGTCATCACAAGGAAACTTTCACTAACTACACTACTACCTACCAGATACTCGAAGCGAGGAACTACCAAAAATTTCCACAGCCCTTAGACAAAATGGATATTCAGAAAATTGTATCAGGAAGGCCATTCGCCGTCAGGAAACCCAAACACAAAGAACAATAGAGAATCATGAACCAAATACACCAAAAGTCTCGCTACCATACGTAAAAGGAATCACAGATAGGATAGGCAGACTACTAAGGAAACATAAAATCAGAACAGCCTACACGCCGCACAAAACTGTTGCAAACATCCTAAAAAAACCCCAAGGACAAAGTTAGACTGGAAAATCATGGGGTATATAGTATATCTTGTATCGACTGCAACAGAGCATACATAAGACAAACCAACAGACGAATATCGGCCAGAATACAAAAACATAAAAACGACTTAAATAACAAACAAACCGCTTCCGCTCTGTTTCAGCACCATCTACAAACAGGACATGAAATCAATTTTGAAGGAGCCAAAGAAATAGCGAATATTGAAAACTACAAGGTCCGAACAATCAGAAAAGCCCTTGATATAGAAGAAAGAGGTGAGCTAAATACGCGAAACGATGCTTGCAACATTCCAAAAGTATGGAAATCCCTTCTGAAAAAAAGAAGAAACGCGGCAACATGGCGGCAAGGTAGAAAAATCAATAAACGGACGCCCGACAGCGTTGCCGAGCGCCGCAAATAGTCCCGAACTACCCCGATATAATCTGCGCAGTCGCTGGCCGGTTATAAAAGCGAGCACAACGACCCGTGCACGTCAGTTGGTCACTTGAACAGTTGAACTTGCAACTTGCAAAGTGTTCAACTGACCAAGTTGCACTTGGTCAGTTGAACACTTGAAAATGCTAAATGCGATTTTGACGAATGACTCGTGACTTTTCACAGAATCAACGGATCGACACCCGGAATGATATATATATATATATATATATATATATATATATATATATATATATATATATATATATATATATATATATATATATATCATCATCATCATCATCATCATCAGCCCGTATCGATCCACTGCAGGATGAAGGCCTCTTCAGCATGCTTCCAACCTTCACGGTCCTGGGCTTTCCTCTGCCACTCGGGTCCAATATACTTAACGATGTCATCAGTCCATCGTGCTTTCGGTCTTCTTCGCGGACGTTTGCGATCAAGCGGTATCCACTCCAGGATTGCCTTGGTCCATCTGTCGTCCCATCGCCTCGCTATATGGCCTGCCCATCTCCATTTCAACTGTTTTACTCTTCCAATGATGTCACAGACTTTTGTTTGTTCCCTGATCCATGCGCAGGACTTTCTGTCTCGTCTTGTAATGCCAAGCATACATCTTTCCATTCCCCTCTGTGCCACCCGAAGTTTTTGAATTGATTGCGATGTGAGTGTCCAGGTTTCACTTCCGTATGTCATAACGGGTAGAACGCACTGATCGAATACTTTTCTTTTCAGGCAAAGTGGGAGTCTGCTCTTAAACACTATGTTGAGCCTACCAAATGCCTGCCAGCCACATTTAACACGCCGTTCCACCTCCCGGGCGGTAGTCCCCTCCATGGAAATCCTCTGCCCAAGATATACAAAGCTGTCCACAATCTCTAAATCCCTTCCTAAAACTGAAATTCTTCTGTCCTGAGCGAAGTTATTGAACATAACCTGACTCTTTTTCAGGTTTATTTTCAAGCCAAATGGTTCGCCAGCCCTTTGCAGTTCTTGTATGCGTCTTTGCAGCTCCTCTGGGTCTTGTGAAATGAGAATAATACCATCTGCAAATCTAAGATGGTTTAAGTTTGCACCATTGATCTTTACCCCATCCTGTTCCCAATCCAGTTTACGGAATACTTCTTCAAGGCCAGCCGAGAAAAGAATAGGCGATATTGCGTCACCCTGCCATACACCTCGTTCTATATTAATTCCCACTTCAAGATCATCAAGGTGAATTGTGGCTGTAGCTCCATCATATATCGATTCTAATAGGTTTACATAGGCTCTCTCTACACCTTGGCTAAGCAGTGCATCCATTATCGCATGCTTTGAGATGGAATCAAATGCTTTTTCGTAGTCGATAAAAGCCAAGCACAGTGGCATGGTGTATTCGTTGTGCCTTTCTATGACCTGCTGTACAACCTGGATGTGATCCATTGTACTGAATCCACTTCTGAATCCTGCTTGTTCTCTTGGTTGTGCGTCATTCAGTTTTTTTAATATTCTTTTAGAAATTATCTTAGTGAAAACTTTGTACATCACTGATAGGAGGCTTATTGGACGGTAGTTCTTTAAATCTTCCTGTGCTCCTTTTTTATGTAAAAGGATCACTTCTGCATTTTTCCATAAGTCAGGTACTTTTTGTTCTTTGAGGCATTTTGAGTATAATTTTGCCAGTGTTTTACGTCCGTTACAACGTCCGACCACCAGCTTTTAGCATTTCGACAGTTACACTATCCTTTCCTGGAGCCTTGCCGTTCTTCATCAATTCTATAGCATTTGTTACTTCGTCCACTAGGATATCTGGTATTATATATTGTTCTTCCGTGGGTATTGCTGTCCCTGACTGGCTCTGATCTTCATATAACTGGGAATAAAACCTTCTGACAATCTCTAATATTTGGGTACGCGTCCTGCACACTGTGCCATCCTCACGCTTTAAAGCATATATTTGCGTTCTTTTGTTATATATATGTTCTGTTGTTATATATATATATATATATATATATTATTTATAATGTTGTTATATATAATATATATATATATATATATATTAGATTTTCTTGGACTGCGTCCAATGAGATATCAGTAGCTGAGTGTCATCACACACCCAACCGTTGGGTTCCACAATCTCATGTGGAACACACAACAACTTGCGTCTCTGCCTAAATGAACATTTCTGTTGTTTGCTTGACCGGGAAGGAGCCCCGGTTGGGTGGGTGATGACACTCAGCTACTGCTGTCTGATTGGACGCAGTCCAAGAAAATCTAACACTACATATATACGCCATCCGACGGGAAGTCGGCGAAAACATGGGTTGTTGGCTATGGATAGGGTCTCCCTATTCTTGATGGTGTGGTATATGTCGGCGCCCTGATGAGTCTGAACCTCGAAAAATGTTCATATATATATATATATATATATATATATATATATATATATATATATATATATATATATATATATATATATATATATATATATGTATATATGTATATATATATATATATATATATATATATATATATATATATATATATATATATATATATATATATATATATATATACAATGTTCATTTGGGCGGAGACGCACGTTGCTGTGTATTCCACATGAGATTGTGGAACCCAGTGGTTGGGTGTACTTGACACTCAACTACTATTGTCTAATTGGTCGCTGTCCAAAGAAATCTGCCTGGCGCCCTGATGAGTCTGAACCTCGAAAAATGTTCATATATATATATATATATATATATATATATATATATATATATATATATATATATATATATATATATATATATATATATGTATATATGTATATATATATATATATATATATATATATATATATATATATATATATATATATATATATATATATATATACAATGTTCATTTGGGCGGAGACGCAGGTTGCTGTGTATTCCACATGAGATTGTGGAACCCAGTGGTTGGGTGTACTTGACACTCAACTACTATTGTCTAATTGGTCGCTGTCCAAAGAAATCTAAAATGACGTATATGCGCCATCCGATGAGAAGTCGGCGAGAGTACAGTTTGCTGACTGTGGATGGGGTCTCCCTATTCTTGACAAGACAGCATGTGTCAATACCCTGACGAGTCTGAACATCGAGAGGCGAAACATGTGCCCTCCAATTGCAGGGATGAGTGAAGGAATCTAGCAAGGAGTGGAAGAATCTACAGAACGGGAAGTAAAAGAAGAAGTAAAAGAAATGAAAAACAATAAAAGTGGAGAATGCAATCGCTGTGAAAGGAGAAGACATGCTACAAACTATATACGGGTAAATACTAAGAGTGTGGATAGAATGCTTTAATAATAGAGCAATGAAGACGATAAAACCCTGTACGAAAACTATAGAGAAATTGTTTTACTGGGCGTGTTATATAAGTTCTTGGCAAAAATAATAACAAATAGGTTCAAGAATTACGAGAATGGATTGGTTGAAGAATGACAATATTGGTTTAAAACAGGAAGATCAACAACTGATCAGGTGTTTACATTAGAGATTATTCAGAACAACAGCTGTAAACAAAACTTGGGTTTACACATGCTCTTTATAGATTTAAAACGGCATATGAATCTATATAACGGGAAACATATGAAGGCCAATCCATGACAAAGTATTGTTAGAGATAAGTTTCTCAGAACAATTCATAGTAGAGAAAGGACTAAGGTAAGGTGATCCATTACTAACATACCTATTTAATATGGTGTTGGGAACAATAATGAGGGCAAGTAAAATCAATCAATCTGCAATACCATACAATAAAGTACATCCATAGTAAAGTGAAATGTATTGCATTTGCAGATGACCTGGTATTTTTAACAAGGTAAAAGAAAGAATTAGAGAAAGCATTAAATAATCTGAAAAAGAAGCAAGATAATACCGATTATTTGTGAACGAACAGAAAACGAAATACATGGAAATGTGAGCAGAAGTATCAGAAAGAAACACCTATGTGAAACTTGCATCAAAATCAATAGTACATAACTTCAAAAAAGTAGACCAGTTCAAATATTTGGGGGTTTCAATAACAAGCAGTGGATAAGAGGAAACCGAAATAAATAAAAGGATTTTGAAAGAAAATAGAGCAGCCGGGTCCTTAATGAAAATGCTGAGAGCAATAAATGTATCAAGAACCGTGCATGCGAAACAAGTATTCAATCAATCGTGTTATATGTTGAAATATAGACAATAAGAGGAACAAAAGCTGGATATCTCGGAGAAGAAGATTTTGAGAAACATTCTTGGTGGAGTCAGGACAACAGAAGGTACATAGAGAATACGACCAAACAAAGAGGCAAGAGCATTGACAATAAGTAAAAAATAACATAGAAAATTCTTAGAAATAACTAAGAAAGTCTGCGACGTTATTGAAAGAGTAAAGCAATTGAAATGGAGATGGGCAGGCTATATAGGGAGGCGATGGGGCGACAGATGGACCAAGGCAATCTTGGAGTGGATACCGCTTGGTCGCAAACGTCCGCGCAAAAGGTCAAAAATACGATGGATTGATGACATCGTTAAGTATATTGGACCCGGGCGGCAAAGGAAAGCCCAGGATCGTGAAAGTTGGAAGCATGTCGATGATGATGATGATATACCCATTCCATTGAAGAGGAAGCCTCAACGAGCACTGAAAAGGTGCCATTAAACTTAAAAAAAACCTTAGTGAAGGCTTACGAATGGCAAATGACCTTTGTGATTTCTTCATGAAAATTCATCCGGCTATGGAAAGAAGTCTTGTACTTAAAAGGCAAATTGTTAATGCTACAGCCGAATATCAATCCGAATTGAAAGATCATCTAAAAGCGGCAAAAAAGGAACTAAAAAAAATAATAAATTCTTTAAACCATTGTCTCAGCCTGATAATAATTATTAATATTGTTAAAAAATATCTCATTAAATTGCTTTTATTATATATTTTTTCTTTTTATGTTGTAACTTTGGAACATATCCCTTATAATCCCCTATATACAAATTACCATTCCGTATTCACGGTTTCTGTATTCGCAACATATTTACAGAACGTATCTCTAGCAAATAAGAAGCTTTGACTATATTTCATTTAAAAAGTATCTGACTTTTTATTCTATCCTCATATATTCTTTTTTAAGGTGTATCAACGGTCAACAGAGTGCCTACGAATACAAGAACGATAGTTTCCCATCTCTCCCATATATTCTGAGAGAAAGAGACAGACGCAGTCTTGCACACAACCGTATTAAGCGTGCAGTGTACTATGTTTTGTAATGTCGCAGGAAAAAAAATAACGACAAAAAGACATACCGCTGCGCCGGCATAAATCAACAGGAAACTTTTTCTCGTTGCATTTTAACACTTTTGCTGAATAAGTAATACCGGCACGGTCTCGTGGGGTGTGTAGACTAAACTGAGAGAAGTTTTTGAATAACAAAAATGAACGTGTAAATCGAGAACCGACGCATTCGGTTACCGCCCATTCAAGTTTGTTGGTTCATTAAAACGGCGGCCTACGCGCTCGTTGGTGGTTATAGTAGTTTTCGTAGTCCGGGGCTGTATGTGCAATTAAATGTCTCATGCTGTTTGAATGAGTAATGTGGAAATTACTAGAATATAAAAATAGTATTTGTGTTTTTTCCTTTATTTATAAATAAAGGATTATAAAAGGTTTTTCAAATTCAGCGGCTTTTTTTTTATTATTCTTGAATAAAACACTAAATTTGTGTCTATTTCAAAAAACTTGTTATTGACAGTTGAAGCAAAGAATATAAAATTTAGACATTAAAGACAATATCCAACCAAATGACCACCTCTTGCAACTCGACAGACGTCCACCTTTTTGTCAAAACTTTGAATGGCGTTCTAGCATGACCATGACGTTTTGGCATGGAACCAATTGTGGATATTCTTATAGACCTGTAGTTGCACGTAACCACAAAGAAAATAATCCAACGGTGTCAAATCACCGTTTATCTTGGTGGTCAATTAACATCACCGTTTCTTGCAATACAGTGAAAGTCCTCTAAGTGCTCGAGTCCGGACCGGGGTCTATCCTCTAAGCGCACACTTCTACGACCTTTCTCATCCCTACTTTTCTTATTTCTACATCTATCTATATTTAATCAGATGTCCTCTTTCTCTGCGCCGCACATTGCACAGAATACTAACATGAGTTCAAAGTGTGACTGTAGAACCATGTGATATTATTGGACATTATATATATATATATATATATATATATATATATATATATATATATATATATATATATATATATATATATATATATATAGTTTATATTTTTAAGAGAGTTTTTTTATATCTTGTTGAAACAGGATTTTTTTTCGATTTTCAAAATTTATTTAAATTCAATGTTTACACATTGAAAAAATTATTTTTTTAGCATAATTAGGGAATATGTGATTAATATGGAAAAATTGTCTTACAGTGTGTCTAGCCAATTAAAATATTTACAAATTTATACAATACAATATCCATTTATACAAAACAATATCTTTATATTTCTACAATATACTTATTGAAAAGAAAAGTTTGAAAATCGCGCTCTTACTGTCTCATATAATTGGTCCTATATAAGTTTAAGTGGGGACTGGGGAACGTGCACTTGGAGGATGGAATTGTGTGCAGATATAGAACGTGTGTATTTAGATGACGTGCACTTAAAGGACTTTGACTGTAACTCACCCAGGATTTTTTTTTCTCCTAACTCTAACACTTTTAACGCTTTGTTGTATTGTGTATATATACATTACAGTTTTGAAATGCGACTATACCTAAGCAAATTCACAACGCCATCTGTGTTTTATTCAAGAATTAAAAAAACTGCTGAATTTGAAAGATCCATTACTTCACTCCTTCACAGAGGGTCAATCCGATTATTCATCTGACTTTTTGTACCGACAAATAAACATTTTTTCTTCGGTATAGTGATTCCATTGCGACATATTCAGTTGGCGATCTTCAACAAAAACGTTAAAATGGGTGAAATAAGGCGCGAACTTTTAAAACAATATTTTAAAAGAGGCTTTAAAGCGACTGACGCCACTTGTGAGACTTATGAAGATGCTCTATTAATCCGCACTTTAAGTTCAGGTTCAAAAATTTCCAAGGGGGAAACATGAGTTTTGAAGATAAGGGAATATTTGGTCGTTTACGATATTTTGATGCCATCGTTTAAAGAGCAGTTGTAGCTGCATATCCTAGGACAAGCACTGGGAAACTTCCAGAAAAATTAATATTATCCCACACTACCATTAACTGGTATTTGTAAGGCATAAAAATGGCACCAAAAAAGCTGTCCGATCCCTTGCGAATTGTCGCTGCAGCAGGCCACGCGTCATGTAAAACTGTGTAAAACTCTAGTTAAAACACTCCTAATTTTAAAAAATGGGTTTATTTTAATAATCTTAATGACGTAAAGCAGTAGGTTAGGCCCAGGCAATATTTGTTAAAAAAGCCATGCTGTGTATTTGGTGGAATTTTCAAAGAACAGTTCATTTTAAGTGGATCACGATGATAGGGCGAAAAATTGAGAATACGCTGTTCTGGCCAAAAATATTCTGTTTCGATTAACCTAAAAAGTCCTCCTGCGGCAAGACAAGGCAAGATCACACACTTCACATCTAACCGCCTCAAAAATTAATCAATCGGATTTTGGACTCTCTCACCCAGCATAAAACCGCGATCTCACTCCGTTCGATTACTAGTTGTTCCAGTTCATGGCTCAGTTTTTACGAGGAATGAAATTCAGGACTGAAAAAGAAGTAAAAACTGGCTGGGTCTAAATTTTTGTATCCAAAAACTTAACATGTTAACGAAAAGGAACAGTTGCTTGTTCAGATGAGTTGAGGCCATATTTCGATAAATAACCTGCAGGTCCAAATTTGTTAAAACTCTTTAAAATGCTTTTAAACCAGTAAAGTTCACTTATAACATACACGCTTATTACATATCTACGTTTATAACGTACCGAATAAGTCTAGGCAGTTATTATGAAGCATTCAATAGTTAATTCATTTTTATAACTAGTAATTAATACTCCGTTATTAAGTACATCTGATAGAAAGTACCCAATTTCCTGGTCGGTGTCTTAAAATATAAGGTACTTTTTATTTTTAATTAATTTTATTTTTATTTGGGTAACATGTAATGTGCGGTAGAACGGTAAAAAATCAAAGCAAAATACATGCAGCCGCCTTTAGCCCGACCGACAAACGCTACCGTAGTGTTTTTGCGATTAGGTCCAGCATTATTTACTTAGAGTTATGTATTTGTATTAAATGGCCTAGTTTCCATAATTTTTATTTCGCAACTTTAGTTTTCTTCTTGGTGTTGTATAGTAAAGTTGTGCTGTTTGTGACCGTGACTAAACGGATTTATAGCGAATTGTGTTTTAAACATAGATGTATTAGCCGAAGTTAGTTCTACTAAAATTGTTCGGAAGGCGTTAACAATGGATGAAAAAATTTCAATAATTCAGGAGATATAAAGTGGTGTTAAACAAGTCGACATTTAAACTTGAAGAGATTTACCACTAAACACCAAAACACTTTTTTGAACTGCTCGACGCACGTTTCGCTAACCATGTTAGCATCATCAGGAGATGATTTAATCTCAAGATTTGCGTCGAGCAGTTCAAAAAAGTGTTTTGGTGTTTAATTGTAAATCTCTTCAAGTTTAGTGTTTCACACCAAAGGTTTCAATAGAAGAATTGAAATCGACATTTGCAAATCCATGGCGTTGAAAAATACAGCACTAGTCACAGTAGATACTGAAAAACAAACATAAAATATTGCAATTCCGCGAAGTTTCGAAACAAGGTAGAAGAATTCGCAAACTTGTTCAAAAAAAATATCGATGAAGCCTTACTTCAATGGTTTACGTATCAAAGAAGCATGAATGCTACAATTACTGGACGCATTATTCAGGCAAAGGCTGAAGAGCTTGCGAAAATGTTGCTCGATTCTCCTGCGATTCGAGTTGGTTATATATATTCAAAAAGCGGTATAAGTTCTTATATAAAGTACTATTAATTTTTTTAACGTACTAATGAGTTTTACTGTATTTTTGTACAGTACTGTATTTGTACTGTATTTGAGAATCATCCTCCTGCAGAGAAGATACCAAAATTGTGGCTTTATTTTTCCTTTTTGTGTATGATACGAGAGTTTGAGATATTTAGTTGTTTGTTTTTGCTCAGAAGGAACTCTCACGGCAGTTCCATTTTATTTTTCCTTAGAGTTCCCACATAAGTGTTTTTTTAAACAGTGCTTCTACCAAAGGAATGCTGCAAAATCAATTGTTCCTCTTTAGATTCTGTTAGATCCAAAAATTGGGTTGGCTAGTCGGAGGGCGACATCTATTGATGCGTTGCTGACTAAATATAGCCCAGGTTCTTGTTTTCCACAATAAACTTCTAAATTTATTGTGTACATCATCCTGCAATCCACTAGTGCAAATACTTTTATCCCATATTTAGCAGGTTTGTTTGAGATTAACTGCCGAAATGAACACTTCCCTCTAAAAGGAAGCAATTGTTCATCTATCGTGATAGTGTTGGACCTTCTTTATAAATTTTTCAAAAATTTCTCGAATAGAAGCCAGCTTGTCTGATTTGCTCCTTATTTTTTCGCGTACGGTATTGATCGAAACGAATACATCACATCATAAAACGAAATCTGTCTTCACTTATGACTAGGTAACAGGCTTCTATTTCACCCTCTTCTCTCCCTCATCTCTCCCTCGTAGACTCCTGACGCCTTAACCTCATCGCCGCCAAAACAGAAAATGCTCTTTGCTTTGCAGAATCCTATCTTGTATTGCTATATCATCAAATTAGATAATACAATAAGCTCTTAGGTTTTTCTCCTAATTGAATACCTCGAAAGGTCGAAAGCGTATCCAAATTGGTATTATTTATTATCATGGGATATTAAATTCGAAGAAATTTACGTAAATTATATAAAACACTGGCAAAATTATTGAAAATGCCTCAAAAAAAAAAATGCAGAAGTGATCCTTTTACATAAAAAAGGAGTTCATGAAGATTTAAAGAACTACCGTCCAATAAGCCTCCTATCAGTAATGTATAAAGTTTTCACTAAGATAATCTCTAAAAGAATATTAAGAAAATTGAATGACACCCAACCAAGAGAACAAGCAGGATTCCGAAGTGGATTCAGTACAATGGATCACGTGGTTGGCTTTTATCGACTACGAAAAAGCATTTGACATAATCTCAAAGCAGACCATAATGGATGCATTGCTTATACAGGGGGTAGGCAAACCATACGTAAACCTATTAGGATCGATATATGATGGAGCTACAGAGACAATTCATCTTGATGATCTGGAAGTAGGAATTAATGTAGAGCGAGGTGTACGGCAGTATGACGCAATATCGCTTATTCTTTTCTCGGCTTGCCTTAAAGAAGTATTCCATAATCTGGATTGGGAATAGGATGGTGTAAAGATCAATGGTGTAAACTCAAACCATCTTAGATTTGAAGATGATATCGTTCTCCTTTCACAGGGCCCAGAGGAGCTGCAAAGACGCTTAAAATTTAGCTTAAAAATAAACCTGAAAAAGAGTCAGGTTATGTTCAATAACTTCGCTCAGGACAGAAGAATTTCAGTTTTAGGAAGGGATTTGGGGATTGTGGACAGCTTTATACATCCTGGGCAGAGGATTTCAATAGAGGGGAATACCGACCGGGAGGTGGAACGGCATGTTGAATGTTGCTGGCAGGTATTTGGCAGGCTCAACATTGTGTTTAAGAGCAGATTCCCACTTTGCCTGAAAAGTCTTTGATCGGTGCTTTCTTCCCGTTATGGCACACGGAAGTGAAACCTGGACACTCACATCCCAATCAATTCAAAAACTTCAAGTAGCACGGACCTTGAAGAAGTATTCCGTAAACTGGATTGGGAACACGATGGTGTAAAGATCAATGGTGTAAACTTAATCCATCTTAGATTTTCAGATGATATAGTCCTCCTTTAACAAAACCCAGAGGAGCTGCAAAGACACATACAAGAGCTGCAAAGGGCTGGCAAACCATTTGGCCTTAAAAATTGTAAAAGAGTCAGGTTATGTTTAATAAATTCGCTGATGACAGAATAATTTTTTTTTGTTTAGGAAGGGATTTGGAGATCATGGACCACTTTATGGATCTTGGGCAGAGGATTTCAATGGAAGGGGATACCGCCGCCCGGGAGGTGCAAAGGCGTTTTGAATGTGGCTGGAAGGCATTAGGCAGGCTCAATATAGTGTTTAAGAGAAAATTCTCACTTTGCTAAAAAACAAAAGTCTTCGATCAGTGCGTCCTGCCCGTTATGACATACGGAAGTGAAACCTGGACACTCACATTGCAAAGATGTATGCTTGGCATTACAAGACGAACAGAAAGCAAGACAGAAAGCCCTGCACATGGATCAGAGAACAGAGGAAAGTATGCGACATCATTGGAAGAATAAAGGAAATTGAAATTGAGATGGGTAGGTTATATAGCAAGGCGATGGGACCATATATGGATCAAGGCAATCCAGGGGTGAATACCGCTAGATCGCAAAAGTTGTATATATATATATATATATATATAATATATATATATATATATATATATATATATATATATATATATATATATATATATATAATTATTGTAGATTGCTGACAAATTCAGAATAATGGATGGATTACTATTTCAATATACTTTAAAATGTGAGCGAATTTGATGATTTATATAAATAGAGAGTTCCAAATATCGTCACAGATCATTGGGTTAAAGTAACTATTCTTAGAACTTCTCAGTCATTTAAAGATAATACACCAACTGTCATACAATTCGGAAAATCACGAAGGACTCTAATCCTGGGTCCTCGGGCTCACAAAGTATTTATTTATTCATCCAGCTGTATTGTGTCTCCTTCAATGTAATCCCTTTTCACTACAATACACTTATTCCAACGTTTTTGCAGTCTTCTAAACAATTTTTATATTTAACTCCTGGTATTTCCTTCAAAACAACCAGCGACTCTCTTATTTGATTTCTTTGAACCCAAAACGACGTCCACGAAGTGGATTTTTTAATTGAGGGAATAGGAAAAAGCTATTGAGATCTATTGAAAATGCTAGAGGATTTTAATGGGTCTATTATGTATGTCTTCATAGGAATAGAACATAGTTTAGTTTTGGAATGAAAATGATTAAATCCTGATGATATTAACGTAGTTAACGAAACGTATGGCGAGAATTTCAAAAGTGATTTGGTATTTAGTGGTAAATCTCTTCGAGTTTAGTGTTTCACACCGAATATTCCAATAGATGAATTGATGTTTGACAATGGTTTAATTTTTGACCCATTGTGAGGTGTTTTCTTCGGCGTTAATTCATCTTTAATACGATACTTTCTAGATTGTTACCACCAGTGATTATACATTTCAAAATGTCACTATCCATAGAAATCCTTTTTTGAACACCTTCAACACCACAAAATTGTTCAAAAAAAAGAGTGTTTTTGAAACAAGACGAGAATACACCCGAGACTAGCCTCAATTGTTTATTAAAATGCATTGAATTGGTGTAAATGATATTTCGGTAACATCTACAATGTCTCTAATACCTAACTATCTATGATTTTGGAATGTTTTCTTCATTAGTTGACGTGGAAGGTCTTCGTGAACGAGGTTCATTTTCAACTGCTTCTGTACATCACTAAAGTCCTTTTAAACCTTTATTTTATCATAGTTTCATCGCCTAATACTTTCTTGACTTTTTCCTTGGCTTAGACCAGGGGTCTCAAAACTTTCCAGCCTTAGGGCCATACTGATTACTCCAGTAAGTTCCAAAAGCCAAAACCGTTTTAATTTTCCTGTTATTATCTATAATTTCTAAGCTAGTCGCCGAGTAGGCGCCCTAAACGAGCATACGCTTGCTAACTTTGCTAGTCGCGGGCCGTATTGACGCCTCTGGCGGGCCAGATTTGGCCCGCGAGCCGTAACCGTAGCTGTAGACCTTTGGTTTAAACGATTCAAAAGTGGTGATTTCGACTTGAAAGACAAAGAACGCCCAGGTCAATCGAGAAAAATTCCGAATTGAACTTACAGTAAATGTCAGAGAGGTTAAATGTTGGTCGCCAAACTATTTGTGGTCGTCTGCATGCAATGGGAAAGATCCCGAAGGCAGGAAAATGGATGCACCACATCAGCCGAACGACAGACTGAAACGCGAAAATAAACATGTGTTAAGTTTTGCTTTCTCGGTATGGAAGAAATATTTTTTGAATCGGATCGTAACTGGAGATGAAAAATTGATATATTTCGACAGCCTAAAATGCAGAAAATTATCCGTTGACCCAGCAATATCAACATCGACCGCAAAAGCGAATCGCTTTGGAAAAAAGACATTGCTGTGCATTTGGTGGGATCTTCTGATCCCACCAAATCGGAAGGATCAGAAGTGTCGTGTGCCATGAGCTCCTGAAACCAGGTAAAACAGATAATACCAATCAATACCGTCAACAAATAATCAATTTGAACAATGCACTGATCGAAAAGCGACCATAATGGTTATAAGATACCGAAAAATAGTTTGCAGCACGACAACGCCCCATCACACGCAGAAACACCATTTCCGTACTTGTCTGAGAACTCTTGTCCCACCCGCTGTCCCCACCAGACTTGGCCCCTATCGATCACCTCTTGTTTTCATCGATGATTCACAATCTTTTCATGACACACTTCAACAATTACGGAGATGTCGAAAAATAGCTTGATGACTGGACCACCTCAAAAGATTTTCGGTTTTTCTGGCAGGGCAGCCACAAATTGTCGAAGAGCTAATACTTTGAATAAACCATTTTTTTATATTTTTCCCAAATTAAGCGTTTTTTTCTAAGAGAAAGTTAAGAATTATTAATCGTCTCATCTGGTACATGCTCTAATATTATTTGTCAACTGTTTAACATTTGCCCGCATACTAAATAATTACAAAAAGCTCTGCCTAAGCATAACGCCCATATTAATGGTAATTTCTGTGGTTTACAGTGTAAAGATACACATTTTTCTTCTGAGAAAAGATTGCTTTACAGGCACTGTACCCCGATCGCTCTTATGAATATTGCAAAATATATATTGTTAGAGATGCCCACATCAAATTTTAGCGATACTCATGGCACAACAGACGGCACAGCATATTAATTAATGATAATTCATTACATCATCATCAAATGGGTCATTGAATTAATTATGAGAAGATTTGATATTAAAATGTGATTTATATCTTTTTATTTAGTATTTACTAAAAAGTGGGTGGTGATGGATAGGAAATCGAATCTTCCTTGAGAATATCATGAACATTCACTATGGAGCAGAAATTCATGCAGATGAAGTAGTGGATACATTTAAAAGAAAAAGCCGAAGATTTCTTCTTTAATGGTTTTAGATTTAGCGCAGAGGAACGAAATTAATTTAACCATTTCATTTAAAGTTAAGAACTTTATAAATATGTCGTAATTTTTCCGATGAATATATAGATATTAAATTTCATGTAAGTATATTTTTGTTGTTTTATTTACCTCAAACTAAATCCCCCCCCCCCCCCCCCCCCCAACTAAATTCTGGCTATGCCCGTGGAATACACTGCTTTATAAAGTAATTTTTAAACTCATATAGACGTATGGAATTGAACTCAAGGGATGTGCAAATGATTCCCACATTAACATCATAAAAAGGTTTCAGTCTAAAGTTCTTCATTCTACTGTTGACCACCCGTGGTGCATTTCTAACGGAATCATACATCGTAGCCTTCGTATGGAAACTGTGAAGCCAGAAACTAAGAAGTTTAGTATGAGATTCAAAGAACGGTTAAAACACTGTACACTAAAAAGGATCTCTCAAAGATATTTACAGTTAATTTACAATTTGTAATTACATGTAGTCATTAATTTGGGATTAACCTAAAGGGGTATGCCAATGGGTTCCTGCTTATTGTGTCATATTTATAATTATTGTCAAATAACACCAGACTACAGTGGATTTGGTGGCAGAAAGACTAAAACTGTTTTTAAATCTGCTTGTTAAGCTTGTTCTAACGGTTCAGACAATTTTTGAAACATACGTATAGTTTTCGATATATGATATGTGTCGATTATTTCATATTTTTTTTACATCATTGTATATGGAGAAAGCTTCTTTTTCATGATTTCTTCGAGTGAGTTCCTTCCAGGCACTCACGCATGATAGTTCAGCAGTAATCAGACATCATGTGTTTTTTTCTTTATTTGGGTTTTTTCGCCACGATCTAAAACTCAAAAAATATCAAAATATCTGTTCTTATGTAAATAAAGAATCACTGGGTTCACAAAAAATCAAACGGGGACAAATTTTTCAGTGATTCTTTTTTGTAATAAATTTACCTAACGAAAAAAATTTTAAAAATAGAAAAATAGTCTAAATAAATATACAAACTTTTAACGTTAACGTTTCGGGAAGTATTCTCCTCCTGTTTTCAAAACGAACCTAAAAATAAAGTATATTAATTTCTATAATTTATGAAAAGAAGAAAGTAAATATTTTTTTGACATACACAAAAAATATATTTACTTTCTATCTTTTCATAATTTATAGAAATTAATATACTTTATTTTTTAGGTTCGTTTTGAAAACGGGAGGAGAATACTTCCCGAAACGTTAACGTTAAAAGTTTGTATATATTTTTAGAACATTTTTATATTTTTAAAATTTTGTTCGTTAGGCAAATTTATTACAAAAAAGAATTACTGAGAAATTTGTCTCCGTTTGGTTTTTTGTTTTTACCCAGTGATTCTTTATTTATATAAGAACAGATATTTTGATATTTTTTGAGTTTTAGAGCGTGGCGAAAAACCCAAATAAAGAAAAAAATATATGAACATGTCACAATCATTGAGACATTACTCAGACATCATGTCTCATCTCATTGACTCTGGCACCTTTCTTCCATATTTTTTAGGTCTTGATGAAATCTCTCTCTTTGTTCTTCCCTGTAGTAGCCAAGGTTGTTCGGAAATTTGTCCAAATGATTGTGGAGGTGGTGAACTTTGATGCTCATGTTACATCCAAGTTTTTTGAAATTTTGCAACATGTTTTTCGCCAATTCGCGATAATTTTCGGACAAATTTGTGGTTCATCGAAAAAGCGAGCCTTAAGTTTCTCCCTCCTAAACAAAAAAAATTCTTCGCTTATAATTAAAATAGGAACCATTTTTATCCGATGCTTTGACATACTGTTTCCTCAGTCCTAGTTTTATGTACAATGGAAGCAAAATTATTTTCTCTCTAGTCACTAACGCTATTTTATGATATTTTGTTTCTCAACTGTCAAGTCTTTTCTTCCGGGCCAGTTTAAATCCAGTGCTCGCTTTTAGCTCTGCTATACTGGAGACAGAGAAAACATGGAAATTTGGCCCAATAAAAAGTGTACTTATGAGTTTAGCCAATACAAGAGATATGGTTTCATATTCCTTTAGTTTACTGGAATGGACAATCGGAACGGCACAATTTTTATTACCATTATGTAGAAAAACACATTTCACACTCCGCTTGGAATTGTCTATAAAAAGTCTCCATTCATTTGACTGGTAGTTCAAGAAACCCTATTTTGATAAAAGACCACCGACATAATTACAAAAAAACAATATCATTTTCTGAGTCAAAAAACAGAAGCAGTTGTTTTTCTGGAGTACGATGACGTGTAATTTTAGTACCCGGAGAAAGTAAATTCCTCTCTTTGAATCTGGATGTCAACTGTTCTTATTTTTCTTCTGAAAGCTAGAGGTCACTGATAAGGTCACTTAAAGCGTCTTGGGTCAAAAGGTAGGGGTTTTAACGACGTAGCTTCAAAATTATCACTTTCTTCGCTAGTACAAGCTTGCCTATCTTTAGATGTACTACATTCTGTATCTGGAAGATCAGACAGGTTTCGAAAAGTTGGACCAAGAACGTCTTCTGAATGAGAAACAGATCTTTTAACATATACCAGATCGGGATAGGTTATTTTTCTCCGTTAATACCATTCACCTTGACTAAGCAAAAATGACAATCATCACACCAAACTTCAATACACTTTTACCATTCGCCCATTGCCTTAAATGTTCACTACACGTTTTGCAAACATTGTTTGGAATGCATGGTTTATCAACGACTTTGATTTTCAAGTTCAAGTAAACGAAATACGCATTTGGCACAAATTCAGATATAAGTTTTCGAAACTTTTTCACCGTATTCTCGCCACAAACGTGGCAAAAGGGATTTTTTATTGAACAAACAACAAAAATAAATAAAATAAATGGGTTCTGAGCTGAAAATATTATCAATGTGAGTAGATTAAAAACTGTACGTACTTTTGATAATTTAATGTTACTGAGAGTATTGTTAGACACTATACTTTAAAATTATGTTTAAGGCTCGGCGGCACCATTTTTGTCTAGTTTTTTTATTCTCTAATTCTCTGTCATATAGACATTGCAAATTGTGACTAGATTAAATCGATATTACATTATTTTCCTGTTGTCTAAACTTATTAACTTATTACAAACTTATCTTTATATTAGTCTGTTTGGTAAATGCATGTCCAGCGCCATGCTCCACAGTACACTAATCACTTTTTTCATGTGATTAATATTAATCACATGAAATGTCACATGACATCACATGTCATAAAATTGATTCTGCGCGTATATACGCGCAGAATCAATTTTATACACTTTTCACTGTCACTACCCTAATTTAAACGGTTTCTGTCTCTTCAGCTACCCAATAAGTCCCTTGTTGTCGAGTAGCGAGAGCACTTCGGCATTTTCAGGGCTTTCCGGCCTCTTTTGGTGTTTCCTTGCAAACCCCTTGATCTCATTTTCAACCTTAACCACTTCCAGGTCTCGATGGATGTCTTCATTTCAGATTTACCACGGGGCCTTGAACTATTTTATTTTGAAATGTCCGAATGATTGGATTTCTTTGTGCATTCCTAAAGTTGGATGCCGTAAGTCCATTTAAGCCTCAAGATTTGCTTATAGAAAAACAATTTATTGTGTATTGACACAGAGTGACGCCCTAGTAACCAATAGATTTTTCTGAATTCGGGACTCAGTTGCTTACGTTTCTACTTCATAAATGTTTTCCATATTTGCTTGGCATCCAGAGTCATGCCCAGATAGTTTGCTCCGTTGGTATGTGGGGTTCTTTTCTTTCACTAGTATATAGTTACTGTCACTGGTATATAGTTATATAACTAAATACCAATATATTGGTAAAATTAGCATGGATATTCGCGACATTGTTGACTGTAGTTTTATAGCTGACTGAATATCATTTCCGGTAGCCACTAAAGCAGTATCATCGGCGAATGTTGCAGTCACTACTCCATCACTTTGCGGGCTTTTCCTCAATGACAGGTTTGAGGCGTTTTAGGAGCAGCTTTTCAAATAATTTGGATATAATCCGTAACAAGGATATTGGGCGGTATGATGTTTTATCGTTAGATGTTTTGTCAGGTTTTGGGATCATTATAACTTATGCGTATTGCACTGGCACGCACTTCGTAGTCATAGTCGTAGTACAGAAAAGATGAGTCACCTTCGTGGTGACGTTCACTTTACGTGGAACTCTCTGAGCATTTGAACAGTTATTAGGTTATAACCTGGAGTTTTTTTGGATTGAGATGTTTGTGAATGGATGTAACAATATTTGCTGTGGTGATTAGTTAATAATCGTACCGTCTTTATTGCTAATTTATGGGATTTCTTCCAAGCCAATCTGTGGATGAGTCTGGCAAGTATTCTCCAGATATTCAGCTAATATTTCTGTTTTTTCTTTTGTCTTCATCGCGCCTAGTTACTATCGCTTTTTTTGGATTGGTGGGTCATTGTTCTTTGGCTTGTTCAACGATTTGATCGCTTTCCATGGCGAGTAGTCAGAACTTTCGTGATCTGTCAACTCACTTAGGTAGTTCTCAAAGCCTTCATTCTTAATGGTTTTGAGTTCATCTTTGCGTCGTTTACATAATTTATTTAGCGGTCTTTTGTTGTCCGGGGATCAACTTTGCTACCATGTTTTCCGGGTTTTTCTTGTTTCGTGCACTAGATCTCGAATTTCCTTGAACTAGTTCAAGTGAGGGTGTAGATTTTTCACGCAGCTTGCTGCAGATCAACTACTAATTTTTCAATTTCATAGTCTAGTTACTCTTTCATCTTAAGTGATATATTTAGCTCAATACTCTGTTCAAGCTCTGTTCAAAACCCGTCCCAATCAGTTTTTCCGTTAATAAACAACGGGTGCTGTTTCTTGGTGATTACGTGCTCACTTAGTGAGAACACAGTTGCTGACTGGTTAGATACCAAGTCAAAACTCAATATTGGCATATAAGGATGTAACGTTGCGCAGCACGAAGAAGTGCTAAGCTTAAGACTAAGCTTAAGACTAAGCTTGGCACGTCTCTAAAGTGGTTTGCCTGTTGATTGGAAGTGGCAGGTCATATATCTTTGCAGCGTGTACAGCTATCTTTCTTTCAGCGTGGTATTAGCAGAACCCCAATAGGGCTTTGCATTGAAGTTGCCTCCTATAATGAAGCGATTCTTTTAATGACCGGAACAAGCAAGTAAACTGCTTCTCCTTTGGTAACTTTCCTACTGGGCAATATATTGCGACAATTGTGGTGTCTTAAATTTCATCTGGACTGTCACAGCTCTCGCTTGTATCTCAGGGTAGCATATTCAGAATTTACGTAGCGCTTTATGTTTTCTTTGATCATCAACGCTGATCCGTCTTTTCGTGGTAAGTCCGAGCGGGCAGTGTGATGGAATTTGTAACCTTCTTTTTTACAATAATTTGTCTCTAAGATTGGCGTTAAATCAGTTATATCATTATGTTGGAATGTTTCGAGCTCATAGGATTTTTGTATTAGCTTATTGGTATTCCAAGCTACTATTCTGATTGAATTGTCCATTGCTTTTTCCTAGTAGCAACAGCTCCCTTATTGCCGTTTTGTATTTTGTCTAGTGTATCTAGGATCATTTTATTAGTCCTTTCTTGTTCTAGGTAGAACAAATTTAAAATCTTCATGGATGTCAGTAAAAAAAATGAGAACAAGGATAGGATTATAAACTGTTATAAATTTATTCATGTTATCGATGGACTTTTTCCATGTTCGCAATTAAATTTTGATATTGGAACCTTTGGGGTGAAACACGAAACTCAAATAGATATTCCGCAAAACACCAAATCACTTGTTTATAATTTCCTTAACCGCGTTTCGCTCCCCATGTTAGTATCATCAGGAGATGATTCAATCCAGTTGCGGGTACTTATGTGACAATCGTACTTAATCAGACTTGTATAAATCATGAGTCTTGATGGTAAATTTAAAATATATCTTAATATTAGATCCTCAATAGAATTATCGGCCCCTACGTTTCATCAACTAAAAAATATGAAGAAAATCACTTATTATAAATCGTCTTTACTTAGTTTTAAAACGAGCTAAAATATTCGAATCGAATGTAAATACATCAATGTCGTTCGAGAAGCAATAATGGATACACTTTTTTTTTTCGTAGTGTCGCAACTGAAACAAAAATGCTGTTGAAGTTCAGGACATTAACACATCAGTCAATAAGTCCCCGATCTAACAAATAAAACACTAATTTTTTGCAAATTTCAACGTTATTCATCGATATATTCTCCTTGAAGAGCAATACACAACTATTCCAACGCTTTTCTAAAATTGTTACACCTTTTTTAAAGAATGATTTCTCTTTGCCTTGAAAATATCTTCAGTTTCCGCAATTACCGCTTCATTGGTGCGAAATTTCTTCCCAGCGAGAATTTTTTTGAAGTCTGAGAACAGGAAATATTCATTGGGAGGTCAGATCTGGAGAATACGGCGGATGAGGAAGCATTTTGAAGTGCAATTCTTGAAATTTAGCCATCGTTGCTAATGATTTGTAGAACGGTGCATTGCTTTGGTGAAAAAGCTCTTTTTTTTTGTTCATTTGGAGATTTTTTTGCTATCTCGTTCTTCAAGTGCACTATGTAATATTCGCTATGGATGCGGTCAGGTGCGTCCAATCATTGATCCCATAACATTGCCTGCCTATGGTTGATTTTTAGGTCGCTTTGGACGGCTTTCACCGGCTGCTGTCCACTCAGCTGACTGCTAGTTATTAGGCTGGGTAAGGCCGGATGCCTTCTGAGAAGTGTTCTGCGTTGGTCACTCGCCAGTCGGTAGGTTTCCTGATAGACTTATGGGTAGGCACATAACCAAGGGTTTATAGCCCGAGGGGGGTGCTGGCCTGGGTTTGTCGGAAGCTGATGACCGTGGTTCGGAACCCACGTTAAGCTGTAGGTCCAGTCGCTAAATAGCCTAGTTGCTGATGCGCCTCTAACCTAAACACTTTACTTTTACTTTTTAATAATTTTTATTTTTGCCATTAGTAGGGGATTTTTGAGCCATATTTGAAAAAAATCAGACGTGTGGATCATAATTAAAAATAATTGAACCAGGTAGATGAGAGTGGTGTTTTACTTTCATCTACCTCGTTCAATTCTTTCTCCAATTTTCTTCTAACTTTGCTTTTTGGCCTATTTTTTGACCTCCTTTGAATATATTTTTGCTTTGTATTCAGCCAGCTTCTTTCTTCTATCAATCTTGATAGATTTTTTCACTGCTTCAACACAATTCTGTCCTGGGCCAATTGCACTGTCTGAGAGCACAATTAATTGTGTGATTTGGCCGTCGTTAAATACTCTCAATGCTTCGTATACCCCTAATTTTAATGTTGGAAGAGTTAAAAAAAAAATCTCTTAAAAAAGGCTTAAACCATGGTTCACAAGTTTTTTGGGTTAGAGCACGTTCACCATAAGATTGAACCAACAATCCATAACTTTCAGCAGCCGTTAAATTAAACTCCAATTAAACTCTCCTGCAAAACGTCTTTTTCTGGTACATATTTCTTCTTGACTCCTTCGAATTTTCATCTCTTCGGATTCTTGTATTATCACTTGGTTGATCGCTGTCACATTTCTTGAGAAACTCAAAAAAAGCCTCAATAACTTAATCATATTGAAACTACCCAGTTAAGTTAAGGACCCAATACTTAAAACTGACATAAAAAAAGGTTCATTAACAGTTTTTTTTTAATTTTCAGCTTGTCAAAAGATTCCGGATATAAATAGGAAACCGAAATCACCTTCACAAATGGTAAGTTTTTTTTATTAATCATATAAAAAGCCATTTTTTTAATCATATAAAAATTTAATCCCGATACCCACATGACCTACAAATCTGGACAACCAACACGACAAGTTGGTAACCATTAACAAGAAATCTCTAATTTTCTTAACCTACGACATACGTGTACTGTTTTTTTTAAATTTTTTATAAATAATTTTTTGTTTGAATTATATACACACATTTAACATTATATAACATAACAAATTATATAACATATTATATAACATAATATTCGACTAGTCTTGCATTACTTTGAACCTAAAGTAAAAAAAAAATGATACCTCCGTCGTAGTATCTCTGTCGGAGCAGATGTCATTGAAGGAAAAAAGAAGATGAAGGAACCAAGCGCATGTTTAAATGTTTTTATGGAAATATTGTTGACGAAATATAAGCAATAAAAATTGTTCCTCTTAAATATCCAAATGTGATTAACAGGAACCTTTTAAAATATTTTTTGGTTGCTCCGGCAACATAGCAACTAATAAATATCACAGTGAAAAAATCACGATGACGGATCTAGGGGAAGCTTTAATAATATTTTCGGTGACAAATGATCAGCTTTAAATAATTAACATAGAAAATGAGAGTTCCTTAGTTTAAATAAATGAGTAGTGACTTGGGTTACAGCATTAAATGAAGACACTGGCTTATACTAGGCTAACTGAATAGTTCGTGGAGCGGAAATGGGCAAGTTTATATTTGAAAAAATCATATTATTCTTCCGTATATTCTCTCTTAAACTTAATACATTTTTTCCAGCGGTTCTCCAATTTATTTATTCCATCTCTGAAATGATTTTCTGGAAGTCCTTCAAAATACTCATCTACGGCTGTTATAAGTTCTTCATTTGAGGAAAAACTCTTTCCACGTAGAAATTGTTTGAGGCTTGGGAACAGATGAAAGTCAGGGGGTCCAGATCTGGTGAATTTGGTGGATGCTCTAACAATTCGTATTGTAATTCGTTTAATTTGGCCATTGCAGGAACAACTTTAACAACAATGACAATTAAATCACCTCACGGTTTTTAATATTGAAAAACAATTATTTTAAATGCTAAAAAATAACACTGATACGTTTACTTTAAGCTGCTGTTTTTGTACGAACGAATTGACAAATCGACTTGAAATTTCACAAATGTTCATATGAAGGATGAAACTTCAAAATGTATTAGATTATATAGTTCTTTTACTGTTCTATAGGTGTCGTCCCGCGAACTTTTCAACTAGCCTAATATATTAAGAAAATAACAAACAATTTTTTAAATGATTACAGATGGAATTTAAGGCTGCATTTACCAGAGTTTAAAATGTTAATATTTTTCATTTACGTACAACTTTAAATTTCATAAAAAAATCCAAATTATGCTTTATCATATATCCAAAAATAATGCTGCTCAACAAGGTTTTGCCTAACGATAATGAGTTGTATTGTCAAGAAATATCCGGTAACTACTCATCAACAACAAAAGTTTCACATCAGGCTTAGTTCAACTTTATCGAGCCATGCAGGTTGAAATATGTATCGGGTGTATTCTTGAAATTTACATATTATCGCTATTTCTGCTATCGAGTGTGACATATAAAAACAAATTAATAGAGTATTCTTGAATCTGTAGATTAGTTAAAATAGTTTAAATTGTATATTAAGTATATTTTTTTGGTTTTACATTTTTGTATTGCTATATTTTGATTTATTTCTAAGTATTTCTATATTTAAGTTATATTATTGTCATTATAACAAAATTAATCCACAAATTATTTGTTAGATGTGCGTAATTTTACTACAAAGAAAAATAGAGTGAAGAATTAACTGCACGAATTTGTCAAGCATAGAACTTTATTTTGGTGTCGTAGTTAAAAATCAAGATAAACCGCGGGTTTTGCATGTGATATGCCCGAGTTGTGGTAAAATTTTCGGGATTGACTGTCTGGTAGTCGAGTCAAGTTTACCTTTTGCAACACCAATATTATGGAAAGAACAGAAGGACCATGTTGAGATTGTCATTTTTGCATGAATACAACTGCAGGGCTCAATACCTGTAAAAAAAGAAAATATCATTACATTGGTACAATATCAGCTCAAACATCATTCGGTAGCTACACCGCCTTTTGACGATTCTGACAATGGCACTGAAAACGATAACCCCACAGATCAGGAGTTCGTTATTCCCCACTGATTTGAACCTTATTTAGTCACTCAATCTAAATTAAATGACATGGTTAGAGATCTAGATGTATCAGAAACGCAAGCAAAACTTTTTGTCTCTCATCTTAAGCAATAGAATCTTTTAGCAAAAAGCACAAAGGTTACAGTTTTTCGAAATCGTCACAATGATCTTGTACAGTTACAGTATAGTGCTGATAGCGATCTCTCTTATTATAACAACATTGAAGTACTATTTGAAGCTTTCGGTATTAATCACGACCCACTTGCTTGGAGATTATTCATAAATTCGTCTAAAATTAGTCTAAAGGCAGTATTGTTACCCAGCGGTAATAAATATCCTTCCATTCCCGTTTCCATGAAAAAATCATATATCAATCTGAAGCTTTTTCTTGAAAAAATAAAATATGATAAATATTCTTCGAAGATCTGCGCAGGTTTTATAGTTATAGTTATAATTTTGGGTATGCAATAGAGTTACACTAAATGCTATTGTTTTTTGTGCCTTTGAAATAGTCGCGATAGAGACAATCATTACGTCATAAAACTCTGGTCACCTAGGATAAGTTTCACTCCCGGATCAGAAAATATTCTTCATCCGGGATTAGTGCAACAGCAAAACATTGTTGTAACGCCTTTGCACCTAAAATAAAGAATAATGAAACTTTACGAAATCTCTTAACCGCGAAGATGAAGCTTTTCAATTTCTTAAAGAGTAGTTTCCAAAAATTATAGATTCAAAATTAAAAGAAGGGATCAGACGTTAGCGGTGATCATGGGAGCGCTTCCACCTGGATAAATTGGGTATGAAACGACGCTATCAAGGAAGGCGGAGTCCTGCTATGCTAGCAGATTATTATAGGACATTAAGAAGAGAAACTTCAACTCGACATTTTTAAAATGATTAAAATTTATTAACTTAAATAAATCCTTAAGTAGGTTATACACTTTGTTATTGATACCCACAAAAAAGCTGAGCCAACCTAAGAATGAAATTAATACCATTATGAATGTTTTTAATGCTTTATTAAAATTAGTAATTTCATGGGCTTAGAAAAGTTGGTAATTTGTTGACCGTGTAGTCCGAAATAGATATAGCGCTTAATATGAAAAAAACCTATTTACTGGAATATAGCGTTGATAATGATGCATTTACGCTTTAAAATTTGCATTCTGCAAATATTAAAATTATACTATAATGTATTTACTTAAGAAATGTATGTTCGGTTAGGCAAAAACGAGAAAGATGAATTGAACCAAGACTATGTCAAAGAAAACTTTTGGGAAAATTTTTGCAAAACTTTTTGCTTTTGTCACCTGCCCTTTCTTTGACAAGGGTCTAGATTTTCAGGTCGCTTAAGGCATTTTCAGAAGGCCGAGACTCGATCGAAGATGAACCTCGCAGCGAAAGGCTTTCAACCGTAAGGCAGGATGAAAATGTCCACTAAATCTGGGATCTTGTGCATTCTGATTGCCACTTGTCCCTATCTTTTTAACATAGTAATGGATGCGTTAATTAAGAAGTGTAACAAAATAATAAATAAAACAACATGGGGATATTTCAATCTAGAAAGGGTAGAAATTAATCATTTGGCTTTTGCAGATCATATAGTACTGCTTGCGAAAAGAGAAAAATACCTACAGTATAATTTAAATGTATGGTACGAGGAGTTGGGCAAAAGTCAATTGACAATAAACCGAAGTAAAACACAAATAATGGTGGTATCGAGAAAACACAAGAACATAGAAACTAGATTAGAAAACACAGAGCTGGAACAAGTTAAACAATTTAAATACTTAGGAATAGCTATAGCGGAAAGTGGAAAGATAGAAATAGAAATAGAAGAAAGATTAAAAGCCAACACCAGATTGTATTGAAATGACGACAGAGAATAACGTTTGAGTACATAAGGCACTATGCATTCCAACTTTGACATATGGCTCCGAAATGTGGAAGCTAAATGAATATCAGAGAGGAAGAATATAGGCCAGTGAGATGAGAGTATTGAGAAGAATTATAGGACTAACTCTGAGGGATGGCGTATCAAACAAGGAAATTAGGGGGAGATTAGAGGTGAAATCTGTAGAAGAAACGATAAGGGAAATTGTACTGCGGTGGTTTGGACATCTATGCAGAATGCCTTGAACGAGACTGACCAAGTGACTGTAAAAAATGGGAAAAACTGAAAGGAACACGAGATGTAGACCACGAAATAAATGGAACGATGAGATTTGACATGTATCTTAGAGAAGTGGGACTGGACTGTTGAGGGGCCGAGGAACTTGCGAGGGATAGAGGGGAGTGGAGGAAGGAGAGTAACATGCGATTAAGAAACCTTAACTCGACACTGGCAATGGCCGGTAAACGAGTATAGATCATGATGATGATGATGATGATTAAATTTATTAAAGTTTTTTCTCGTACACCTTGTAAATCATTACTTTCTATTTTTTTCGATTTTATTAGACATTTTTTTTTGTATAAAATATCATGTTGTCATTGTCTGATATATATCAAATATTTATTTTGGAAACCAAATGTATATGAATTTATGAACCGACTGAATCAGTGTTAATAAAGAAATAATATTTATCTTTCTTTAGGACATAATTGCTAATAAAAGGGGTTATTTACACGTAATTTATCACAGCTTACTACAGCCATTTAACTCACAATACCAGACAGGTCTTTTACAACTGAACAAAAGGCTTTTTTTCGTCGGTGAGAGAAAGTGGGTGACAAAACGACCACACCAACGGCACGGCGGTCGATTTTTTTCTCTCTTTTATTTCTATGTCTGTAATTCTTCAAGATTTATGGAGTTTTGGACCTACCCCGTATAAATTTTCACGTAAGAATAATATAGTGTCACAAGGGTCTTATAACAAATAGCAGCTCGTTTCAAGCTATGAGGTCATATATTTAGAGTAGCTATATTATTTTAATGGAAAAATATAAAGAGTTTTCCAGTAAGAGTGTCAGAACTTTGAAAAGTAATAGTGGCAATACGTTTTGAATTGTAAATGTCACTTACAAACGGTATTCAATACATTGTGTCAATTCCTCATGGAAAGATACACGATACACAAATTGGGCTATAGAACAGTTGGAAGGCGACCCCCACTTTGGTGGTAAAAATATCCTTACCGTAGCGCATTTCTCGCTTAATGCGTTTGTGAACAAACATAACTGCACTACTTGGGACAATGAAAATTCATCAGAATCAAGTCATTAAGCAGTTCAACCTCAGATCGTCCCCACACACATCTTTTTCCGTCTTCTTCTTCACCACGACCCCATAAACGACCCAAGGTCCATGGAGTAAGTTAAAGATTATCTCTCCTATCTAGGGACTTTGTTTTATCCCGCTCCTATTCGGCCATGGAACGTCCCAACTCTTTATATCGACAGTTCACTCTTAAGGTATGATAAAAGACATACTACTCATCACATTATTAAAAATACTCTAAAATGCATCCTCTCCAATTTTACCCCTCCAGATATAACATACACAGAAGGCTCCCACTCCGCGAATGGCCTAGGCAGTGCCTTTATACATCAAAATTCATTCACCCTCTTCAAGTTACATTCAAGCAGCTCCATTCTAAGTGCCGAATTATTAGCCATCAAAGAGGCCTTAAACTATATTTCCTCCAGTCGGCACAAGTGGATGATCTGCAGTGACTCCCTAAATGCGCTTCAATGTTTGACGCAAACGTACCATCGATCACCATTGGCTGTCGACTCCCTCGTTCTGCTGCACAATATCTCCTCTGCAGGCACCAAAGTTACTTTCATTTGAGTATCAAATCACGTGGGAATCGCAGGCAACGAGTTGGCTGATCATCATGTCTCACGCGCAAGCTTGGAAGGCATAAATGTATCTCTTGCCCTCTCGCTTAAAGATTTACAAAAGACCGCCAATACTACTGTTTGAAACAAAAGTAACATCAAACGTATATCAACAGACCCGTATCGGTTTTATGGAATCGCTTGAGGGTCGGTCACAGCAGGCTAACACACGAACACCTGCTTAATGACGAAAGCTGCCGCAACATGTAATTTCTGCGGTTTACGTTTGACAATTCGCCACATCTTGACATAATGTTGCGCAATCAACTACATCAGGTTAAGTAATGTCTGAATGATTGTGGCGTGTTCATATATTTTTTTCTTTTTTTGTCTTCGTTTGGTTTTTTGTTTTTTATCCAGTGATTCTTTATTTATATAAGAACAGATATTTTTGAGTTTTACACCGTGGCGAAAAAACCCAGAAAAAGAAAAAAATACATCAGGTTAAAGCACAACATAGCTAATGATTTGTCAGAGACTTTATCAGAAAAATTTATGCCGCAACTATTAAATTTTCTTAAGGAATTAAAATCATTTTTAAAACTTTTACCACTATTACAACCATACACATTATTTATTTATTGTAAATACCCAATTATTTATTCATGCTTACACATTTGCCTGTATAACATCTGTATTAGTGTTTGTTCATACACACATAGATCTTATCAAGTCGCTAAATGGCCTTTGATGCCAATGTGGCTAATTCTAAATTCTTCTTCTTCAACCTCGGAAAGTTACTGTTTGATGCGTCTTTTAGGCTGAAGAAGACCTTATATTTTGAAAACGATGATGGAAATCGAGTTACTGTTATCGATAAACGCTATAGGAATATGCTAACAGAATATCTTTGTTCAGAACTGATAAATGTAGATATAAATAATATTTTCTTTCAACCAGACGGTGCGACTTGTCACACATCTCGTCAAACAATCGATTTACTGCAAGATAAGTTTCCTGGATGCGTTATTTCGCGAAATTATATCACCTGGCCTCCAATATCATACGATCTCACGCTCTTAGATTATTTTTTCTATGGTAATGTTAAATTTGATTTACAGAAATATATCCCATACAACTCTTGGCCGTAACCATTTTCCCCTTTATCGGCAACCATCAGTCAAATTGGCGCATATTTTATATAAATATAAACATGATATTTTTGAACATTTTTTACTATTTGAAAATACAAAAAAAATATGTATTTACCCTTTTCGAGCAAATATTTGTGTTAAAAAGTATATAAGCAAACTCGATATTGCCAGTGATTTACGTTGTGCAATTTGTTTTATACCACCAAAAATTGGGTATCTTGTTAAAAATTGGCAAGCTCATCTATCTCATTGAATAATTTGTTCCATTTATGTTGATTAAATAAACCGTTGGCTTTAATTGAGACTTTGAGTTTGAGACTTTTGTTCGTTTTTATTGTAGGAACTCGATTGTATTTTGACTCGGGGCGTGGATTTTTTTTGTTTGCACAAGGGAGATGTGGTAAAGAAAAGTTTGATTTATACCAGGTGACCAGAAATGTCGTATATATTTAATTACTTGTTTGCTCCTAGGTGGCGCAGAACGCGCTGGTCATGTTAACTTTACATCGAAGGGAAAATTAGTTGCCATGGAGCGTTTCAAGAGATAACAACGTGCTTTTTGTGTTCGCGCGTATTATCAAAATAACAATTCGCTTATTACGGCTCGTCGTCTTTAAAGAGTCGAGTATTATTTACACAACATAAACGAGGCACCAAGTGTTAATTTAATAAAGAAATTGGTAAAAAATCTTTGAAATTACAGGATCAACTTTAAATTTATTGTCTACGGGTCGTCCAAGGTCAAATAGAGGTACAAAGAACATTGAACGTGCGCGTGAGTCGGTTAGAGAAAATCCAGCCAGGTACACATTAAGAAATCTTTACTGCGTGTCATTTAAAAAATAGATCTTTGTCTTCATCCCTATAAAATTCAAATTGTGCAAGAAATAGGATACATCCTGGGATTCCAGGTGATATCCCCAAGAGGTGACATAAATTGGTCCCCAAGAAGTCCAGATTTAAATCCACTTGATTTTTTCTTGTGGGGATTATGTCGAGAACAAAGTTTATGAAAATAAACCATGTACCATATTGCAACTAAAGGAGAATATTGTTCATGGGATCCACTCTATATCCAGACATGTGTGCGGCAGGGTGATAGCACATTTTCGATCATGCCTTCAAGAATGCCAACGCCGCGAAGGCCGCCATCTCATCAGTATTCTTGTTGCTAAATAAATTTCCAAACACTGTGCTAAAATCATATAATAATAAAATTCTTATACCTTAAATCGGCTTCTATTAATAACGCCTACAAAAATTATCAACAATATTGAACACCCTGTATAATAGAGCAGATAGCTGTGCCATTGCCCAAATTGTTAAAAATAGAAGATTATGAGATATCTACGAAAGTAACAAAATAACTTAAAGTAAAACTAGTCAGAATTAAGAGAAATGGCCTATTCTACAAGTCCGTTGTTTGCTTCAATTAAAAAAAAATCAAAAAAATCAAACATTCAAATTCAAATAATGGTATAAAGTGTAAACAAAATGGGTCCTGATGACGTTAACTTGGTTAGCGACACGTTCGTTGAGTAATTTCAATGTAAAATAAATTATAAATATTATATAGTATTTTTTTTTAATATTGGAGATGGATATATTTATTTAAAATATTTAAAAAAATACTTTTTCAGATCTCTAACTCTTGAAATTCGCTGAAAAATATATTCCAAACTAATTCTCTTTTCTTTATTATACTTTGTATTGGGGTAGTTATTAGAGAAATGATATGGCTTTTTTTCCGTTATTATATATCAAAGACTCGTGAGATGACTGAGTGAGGGTCTTAACAAGAATGGAATTGGACAAAAGAAGTAAATAAAACAGGTTTCACTTAGTTTTAGATGTTTTTTTTTATTTTTATTATATTCAGTGTATCTACATGCAAAGTATTTTAATACTACACAAAATTTTATTTGATACAGTTCTAAGTAAGAAATGTTTAAATAATTTTTAAGTGAGAGTTGTTTTAGTAAGAAATGATTTTTCCCGAAGAAAACATGCAGGGGCCATTGGGCCCACAAAGTTTGAGGCTCTTTTAAAATACCACAAAATAGTGAATGAAAACATGTGAATGTACTTTTGTCTAGTGATTTTATTGTCAGCCAATTCATACTGATTGAAATTACTGCGTGTGCTGCTGATGTAATCAGTAAGAGAAGCAAAAACTTTTGTTACAACGTCCAATGTCATGGTATTATTCTGTAAGCTTATGCTTGTTTTATATAATTCCAAAAACTCATTCCATATTTCCGTTAGGAGAATGCTTTCCAGTTATTTAATTTTTTTTGGCACGGCTTTGAGCCTCGTTTCTTGTTTCTGAAATTATAGCTTTAAAAATAAGAATGTAACCATTACTCAAAGCGTTGCGTTATGAGCATCAGCGTCTGCAGATCATCTCATTTCAGAGAGGGACTTCAGAACTTTATTTGTACTGAAACGTCCTATCAAAATTTTCCTTCGATTATTCGAACACGAGAAAAATTTGAAAAATTTTTGGATAAATTGGAAGTATGATACTGCTTTTGAAACACATCCAACCACCTGAAAACCTGCTAAATTCAGTGAATGTGCGTCACACTGAACAAAAACAACAAACTCACAATTTTCTTATATTCTTGCCTGAAGACCAGTATACTTTCCGGCCATATTTGCTGCATTATCGTAGCTCTGCTCGCGACAGTGTTTTATTGGAATATCAAGACTTTCCGAAAATTTTAAAACGTTATCTGCTATATATCGAGCCTCATACTCCTCCATAGGTAAAAATTGCAAAAATCTCTTAATATGATCTCTGTCATTTATGTACCGAGCGATGAAAATCAGTTGTTCAATATGGAAGAGATCTGATGTGGAATATTTGCTTATTGAATAGTATTTCGCTGCTTTTTGTTATGATGTACTTCCTTTTCCACGATTTCATAAGTTTTGTGTATGATCAGCAAGAAAAGGGTCAAATTCTCTTATTAGCTATGAACATCTCAAATAATTCGCGTTATTTTGAAACTCCAAAATGTCATTATTACCACGAAATCTAAATCCCCTTGAAGCCAAACATTTCACACTGCAACAATTACTTCATGAACATTCTTCCAATAATCGACATATGCACTATATTGGGAAAGCAATCTTCTATCAAGTCATCCAATAGTTCAACTCATCCAATAGTTTTGCTTCTTGCAACATAATTCAGCATTGATTACCTGTGCTGTAAACTGTTCTTATGCTTCATTACTTATGTGTTTCCAATCTTTATTTCCACTAGAACTCAAACTATTACCCGTAGTATTAAATAGACGGCAGCAATAAAAATATACAGATTTTTTCGACGGGTGAATATAGGAGCCGTTTTCATTTCACACACTCACGTCAATTTACGAGTGAAAACACTCCTAGTAGTTTCTAGTTTTCATTTTACCGCTTAGATCAGGAAAACTTGTGGAAGTAACGGAAAAGTCACAATGTTTATTTTGGAAAAAGTCTGGCCCTTTGCGAATCCTAATATTGCGTACTTTTCCCGTTAAAATTTCATAACACTACTTGAAATTGATGAACTTTGAATGAAATGATGAATGTGTTCTTTTCGACATAAACGAGACTACAAAACTAAATTCAACACTTTAATAAATATACTTTATTATTTTTAATAAATAAGCAAGTAAACAAAAGGAATCGTTGAAATTTGAGACATCATGGGAATCCCCATCCAATCGACATCGTCGACATTTATATCTATGTGTGTACGTCACCTACAGTACAAGCACATACTGTGTATGTCTACATTATGGATAACGCTAATGTAGGTGACCACTATATGGCATAGTTTCTCATATTCCTTGATAACCAAGTTGACAGTAAGTTGACATAAATTTACTGCCGTGCGCAACCGCAACCTGACGTTAAGATGACTATAAAAATTTTACGTACAAGTTAAACGACGACGACATCAAGACAAAATTGTCTGAAAAGCTGGAAATCTGATGATGCATCAACACGAAAATACGGTGGATGAGGAAGCACTTTCCGGCTTAACTCTTGGAATTTTTCTTGGGTGATTCTGACACTTTTAGGTTTTGCCTTGTCGTACAACTGAAGAACATCTATTCGATTAATTAGTTTTGGACGTTTTTGAATAATGGCAATGTTTAATCTATCAAGCTGAACACAATAAAATTCAGCCCTTATGGTTCCATTAGGATTCAGAAATTCATAATCGATAATTAATCTAAGACCACACAGAATTAGTCTGTCAGAGATCCAATTTCGAACAGGAGTGAGTCAAGGGTGTCAAGTAACCACAAATGGTTTTTGAATAAAAAATAATTATCGATTTTTTACTTTATTTTAAAACTTTGTCATAAATACTATTGATAACACAGGTCTACAAAATAAAAAAAAAGAGTGCCGGCTACAGTTAAACGTAATTTTAAAGTATAGTGTCTAACATTCTCAGTAACCTTAAATTATCAAAAGTACGTACATTTTTTAATCTACTCACATTGATATTTTTTTTCTCAGTAGCCAATTATCTTGTTTATTTTTGTTACTTGTTTAATTAATAAAGTTAGTAAATAAAACCTGGAACATGGCATCATTAAAACGATCTTGTTCGTGGGAACAAAAGATCACTATGATGACTGTTACTTTTGCTTAGTCAAGGTACATGGTATTAACCGAAAAAAATGACCTATCCCGATCTGTGATCTGCTAGAAGACTTGTTTCTCATTCAGAAGACGTCCCTCTTCCAACTTTTCGTGACCTGTCTCATTTTTCAGATACAGAATGGAGTACATCCGGCAGATAGGCGATCTTATACTAAGGAATAAAGGATAATTTTAAAGCTACGTCTGCCTAAACACTACTTTCTACTCAAGACGCTGTTACGGTTATATTTGCTTACCAGGTTTGGTTGTATTGTGTTGGAATTTCAGTTACTTAGACTTTCCATATTTTGTCATTTTGGCGAAGGTACTGAAAAGGAAATGGAGTACACTTTGCGTCGAGCCTGGTGCGTGGTTATTTTGCATATCCGGTACTGCGTAGTAAGTCGGGATACAGGGCCGTACTTTGTTGCGACCGTATCGAGAATTTGTAAGAGTTGATTACGTATTTTCTTGCTCATATTTGATTAGGCTTTGGCAGAGGGTCGGTACCATGTTTCGTTAGTTTATCTTTATTTTAGTTTAGTTTATCTTCTTGGAATCACTACAAAACACTTTTCACTCACTTTCATTCATCTCAGTCCGGTACTGGCAGTTTGGTTGATTGGCAGTACTCTAGCGGAGAACTACAAAATTACTTCGCGGGCTTGATTTTGGAAGGAACCATTTTTGGTCTTCTCCTATCTCTTCTCCTTCCGACCACCTTCGAGAGCAGTCGACAGTGCAGCAATAGGCCTTGACCCAGTGCAGAATTTCCGCTGATAAGAATCTTGGAGTTCGGGATATTTTGGGAATAGTGCCGAGTTTATTTATCAGCTTTGCTAGATTTTTATTGCTAACGCACTGCGAGCTGCCCCCGAAACCTATCGAGGTATATTTTGCACCATCGTAGTTAGAGAACCCTCGTGGCCGTACAATTATTTGTCGTCCGACGAATAATTCTTTTTTAACCCAAATAGAGGTTTTTTTTTGGTAGTGGATTGATTCCCTAATTTCATATTTTCCTGTACACGTGGTTAATCCGGATGAATCTTTGGCTTCTTTCCACGCACGTCTTTGGGTGTCCTCGAAGTCCTCACGACCCACAGGAGCAGACCCACGGGATATCGGAAACCGTAAGGGGTAGACAGACCAACGTTCCGCCTCACGTGGCCCGTGCGACACTCATCGGGGAGTTTCGTGGATTGGCTGACCAAAGATAAGTTATCATCTTACTAGTCATATTATATTGGGTTTATTACTGTTTCTTATCTATAAGACATCTTTACTAAAGTGCCTGTATTTTACTAACATAGTTAATTTCTGATTATAACCAAAAATCCCTCTCCTATTCTTTGGCTTCCACGATATTTTTTTAAATGATGATAATAAATGTCTAAGTACCGAATAATGTTTTCTTTTATCGCCTGAGAATCTCATGTTCTCTGAGCAGTAATTAGCCCTGGGAAATGTTCACCATATTAATATATATTGTATTTTTTTTGAGGGGTACTTTTTTTGAAGCCCAAAACGGGTAACAACGCTTTAGGTGACTTTATCGGAGTCCTCAGCCTTTCGAAAGAAAGGAACTGTTGGCATTCAGACTCAAAGAGAGGAAGTTACTTTCTCCAGGTATTAAAATTATATGTTATCGTACTCGAGAAAAAGAACTGCTTCCGTTTATTGCTCAGAAAATGATGTTTTTTATAATTATGTCGGTGGCCTTTTATCGAAAATGGGTTTCTTGAACTCCCAGCCAAATGAATAGAGACTTTTTATAGACAGTCCCAAGCGGAATTTTGCTGCATAATGGCAATGAGCATGGTGCGGTTCCCATTGCTCATTCCACTAAATTAAAGGAGTGTGAAATCATATCGCTTGTAGTGGTAAAACTCAAGTATAGTCCGGTTCAAGATATTTCGTTGCGTTTGGGCAAAGTGTTAATTGCACTACTAAATTTCAATAAAAATATTCCTAGTTTCTTCAAATGCGCCAGAGTCGGAGTGGTTTAACTTCTGGATAATTTTGGAAAAAATAAAATATTGTTAAATTATTATTATTATTATGTATGACTAAAACATTGTTTATTGGTTTGTGTATTTTGAATTTATTAGTACAATAAAAATAAATACATAAATAAATTTATCTATTAGTACAATAAAAATTATAACTTAAATTTAATTATACATTTAATTCGGTTTCATTTTCACTGTCACGTTGATCTACATTAATAATAAGTGGTTCTATAATATTAGTAAATGATACACAGGCATTTTCTGTTTTAATAACATGCTTGATCGAATTTATCGAACTTTCTTTGGAAATACTATCTACAACCTTCCTAATTAATGCTACAGCACTTGGACTTAGAGTGGGAGAATTTTTTTTCTGCTCTAACATTGGATTTTTCCTGATGTCACATATGCTTAATTTAATTAAAAATACAGTAATACGGGGGAAGGCGTAAAACCGTATGTACCATATCGGCAGCAATGGTATCACATGCATATTCCTTTTTAATATTAAATGTTTTTAATATTACTAGATCACATTTTTTATATCTATTTTCGAAGTATATATATCGTTTTTTAACATATAGTTATAAATTTCCAATTTGCATTAGGAACTTTTTTTTTGCGGCTATAATAACTAGCATTGTCCATTACAATTACGCTTTCCTTAGGCACATTGGGCAAAAGGCTATTTATAAACCAGTCTTTAAAAAGTTCTGCTGTAGTGTCGTCATGGTAGTCCAAAGATGAATGTTTAATAATTTTGGAGGACAACCTTAAACAATTTGGAATCTATCTATCCTCGGAACCTGCATGTAATATTGTAATATTTTTCTCTTGTTCGCTGGGGCTTTGGTTTGGCATTTTTTTGATGTATCTACCCATCCTTTTGCTGGCGTCTCATGTGTATGGAACCATGTATCAACAAGGTAGATAATGGGACGATTTTCTAATCTTCATTTTTTTATAGGGTTCAAGCAGTTAAACAGCCGTCGTCGCAATCGTTGTGATTCCCTTAAAATTTGTCTTTTATTAATGGTCCGATAGGCAAAACCCATTTGAGATAATATTCTCTGCAGGCTAGTTCTGCTGCAAAGAATGTTGGTTTCATCTTTCCTTAGTCGCTGTTGCAATGAATGCAATGTAGGCACAGTTTGCTCGTCATACACTACGGACTTTTTTGGCTTTAATTGGCTACGTCACAATATCTTTAAATGTAGATAACGGAGTTTTCGTTAATGAAGCCCTATTCAATAAAGAAACATACACTTATTTAACAATTTGCTTAGCATCGGGCGATAAATGTTTTATTTTCAAATTGCACTATCGGAGGCACAATGATCATTATCTTGCCAAGAACGCCACATTTTGAGCACGTTTGGAATAATAAAAAATAGAAACAAAACTATAGAACTGCACTGTTTAAGAAAAGAATGCGAACTAAACTAAAACATTTCGAAACTACTAAACCAGATATAAAATTAATTTTATTTTTTTACCTGCTATTTTATAACGCCCGGCCCTGTTTAGGTTTCTTGCAACTTTGTCGATATGATATATCTTGAACCGCACTATACCATGATCCTAAGTGAGTTATATTCGTTGATTTAAAAATGGTAAACTTTTTATTGGGCCAACAAAGTGGCAACCCAAAATTTCCATGTTTTCTCTGTTTATGAGATAGCAGAGCTAAGAGCGAGCATTAGATTAAAATAAACTGGCCTGAAAGAAAAAACAGTTGGGAAACAAAATATTATAAATACAGCGTTAGTTACTGGAGAGGAAATAATTTGGCCTCCAGTACACATAGAATTGAGGTTAATGAAACAATATGTCAAAACATTGGATAAAAATGGATCCTGTTTTAATTATATATCGAGGAAATTTCCTGGTTTGAGCAAGGAGAAACTTAAGGCATTTTCGATGGGCCACAAATTAGGCTTTTAGTGCATTGAATCAATTATATACAATTATTAGCCTGGTTTTCTTTCGTCAATATTGTAAAAATTTTCGTAGGCAATTATAAGTCTGAAAATTATTGAGAATAGGTGCGAAACATGCTGTATAATTTCAGAAAGCTCGGATGTAACATAAGCATCAAAGTTCACCACCTCCACAATTATTTTGACAAATTTCCGGACAACTTTGTCTTATACAGTGAGGAACAAAGAGAGCGATTTCGTCAGGACCTAAAAAATATGGAAGAAAATACCAGGGTCGATGGCTGATTACTGCGCGAGTATCATGCTTGAGTGGCTGGAAGGAACTCACTCACGAAGAAATCACGAAAAAAATCTTTTTCCCATGTTCAGTGATGCAACAAAAGGTAAAAAATATGAAATAATCGTATTTTTTATATCTCGAAAACTACACGTACATCTCAAAAAATATATGAACCGTTAGAACCTGCATAACGAGCATATTCAAAAACAGTTTTAGTCTTTCCGGCACAAAATTTACTGTAGACCTGTGTAATCGATGCGAAAAACTTGTAATACATGTTTTGCATTTAATTACAAGTGAATTCAAATTTATAAAATTTATAAATTATTCACGTAACTACAAAAGTACCACGATTGACTGCCATGTTTGTGAATTCATTATGATAAAGTATTTCACTAAGTGTGCAAAAAAATTGTTCGTTACTAATTTAATTCAGTAATGTGTGACAAAGGGTTCATGAAGGCCAATTCTGCTAATATACCTGGTGTAGATATTTTTATGGTCACAGATTTTCCCTAAAATGACATTCGGTTCAATTAACCTGAAATTCGAGGTGGTAACGCTTTAATGTGAGTTTTTGAAAAAATAATAACGCACATGTAAATAAAAATCAAAATATTTCTATTAAATATAATTAAACTATTTGTAGGGTGTCACGAGAAAGTTGCGGCGACGAGGCTATAGGTTATGTTTAACTTATGTTAAAATTAATATTTGTGCGGTGAAAGGGTTAAAATTTAAGTATAAAAAAAATTAAGATTGATATTTAGTCAATCTTATATATTCTATAGTATATTTAGTTTTTTCCAATCGATTTTAACATTACTGTAAAACACTATTGGACAAATGAGTACGCACATCAAATCATAGATGGCGTAATTGATCGACTTCTGTCAGTTTGAACTTCAACATTAGCTAACGATACAAGTCTCTACTCGTGCAAATTTTCAGTTTCACTATAAAATACAAAAAGTGCGGATAATAGTGTTATTTTCTTGCCATGTTTATGGCAAGAAAATAATAACAAGATGTAATCTTTAGGTAAGTGAATCAATAAATTTATTTATTGTTAGCAATCAATATTTTTGCCTTTTTATATGACAGCAGTAAGTTTTTGTATTTGTGATATTTCTGTTACATCGAGTAAGGAAAGAAATTTTAGTAATAGGTAAAGTAGGTGGATATTGTTGCTAAATCGGTTGATTTTCTTTCAAAATGGCGTCGCGATAATTGCGGTATAATGAGATATGTGATATAGTTTACCAATATGATAGAGATGATGGATTTGATGATGATGATGACAGCATCATAGATCCCTATTAGCAACCATTATCAGATGGCATTGAACCCTTTTCTGATTGTGATACAAATACCTGAACTGACGTAGATTTAATTATTGAAGAAATTGAACGCAATGAGCCTATTGCTGGCATCTCATTTCGAGAACCGGAACAGCAAACGAGCCAATCAGCTTCATCTCATCAAAAAATAAAAAAGCGAAGCTTGCAATGGAAAAAAAAGAATCTTATTCTTAACAACTAACAAATACGTTTTCTAGGAAATTCCTCTTTACTATTAGAGCTCAATACACATATTCAAAACTTTTTATATTTTTTTCCTAATACCTAATAAGTTTTATTGCTGAACAAATGCAACTTTATATTATTCAAAAAAAATCCTAATTAATCCTTTCAAGTAACTGATACTGGTATCCATCAATTTATTGGAGCAATATATATGATATCATCGATACACTTATCGACAGTAACCAGTAAGTGGAATTCATCCGAAACAAAAAATGTCGAAACAAAAGTTTCAAAAAATCAGGCAATATATAAAATTCAATAACAGTTCTAAGATGTCACCATGTGATGACCAGAATGGTGACAAACTATTTAAAGTTAATTCTATCGTAGAAAATTTGAACGAGATTTTTAGTAGTGTTCCCATGGGGAAATATATTTGCTTAGATGAACAGATTTGTTCCATCAAAGCTAGAAACAATTTGAAGAGGTATAATCTCAAGAGGCCTCACAAATAGGTTATAAGATATTTGTTCCCAGTGGGGTTCTGGATTTCCATATAAAATTGAACCAGAAAAGGGAGCTGAAAATGTTGCACTTCATGAAGAACCTGACTTAAGAGCATTATCTAATGTAGTTGTGAGAATGGCGCGAGGAATACCAAGGCATCAAAATTGTCAACTTTATTTCGATAATTATTTTACTTCATTGCCGCTACTGGAGTACTTAGCTAAAGAGGGTATATTGAGTCTTGAAACAGTACGGCGCAATCGAATTCCGGATTACAAATTGCCCACTGACAAGGAAATGTTTAAAAAACAACGCGGATTCCCGGAATTGCCCAAGGCTCAGCTAAAGTGTTACGATAAGATCAATTAGAGATACATCAACCTTGATCGCCCTCATATCGTAATACAATCGGCACATGGGTGGCGTAGATTTGATAGATAGTATTATGTGGTTATATAAAATTATGATACGAAGCAAAAGACGGCAAGTTCGGATGTTCTATCATTTATTCGATCTAACGATGGCTAATTCTTGGCTTCTATACCGAAGAGTCCAAAAAGCAAAAAAAAAATAACAAACAAATAAATGTTTTCATCAGATTTTCGACTGGAGGTAGGGGAGACTTTATATAAACTTGGACTGAAGGCTAACATCAAGACTCGTAGATAAATTGAAAATGAAATTCAGGTAAAATTATAACCCCCCAACATGTCCCACCAGTTGCAGTACTGCAAGATCAAATCGTTCACTGGCCAGGTAAGGTCGAAACCTTTTGAGCAAGTTTCCTAAATGCAGTGAAGTATCACAAACTATTTGTGAAAAATGCGGTGTAGCATTATGTTATAATAAATGGAATAATTGTTTTAGATCCTTTCATATCGCCGGTCGCGTTGGTGCGGACGGTAAGAACAGCGGCCTGTCGCTGCTGTGCCGAAACCGTACTGGAGCGGAAGTTGGTTCGATTCCAGCGCTCGGACGGTTGTTTTTCTTTCTTTCTTCTGTCTGTTTACTTCCTAAATGTTTGTGATTGTTTCTAGGCAAGAGTGTAAAATCTCACTACGAATTACCCCTCAGACACGCCAGTTAAAGGCTGGGTAAGGCCGGATGCCTTCTGAGAAGTGTTCTACATTGGTCACTCGCCAGTCGGTAGGTTTCCTGATAGACTTATGGATAGGCACATAACCAACCAAGGGTTTATAGCCCGAGGGGAGTGCTGTCCTGGGTTTGTCGGGAGCTGATGACCGTGGTTCGGAACCCACGTTAAGCTGTAGGTCCAGTCGCTAAATAGCCTAGTTGCTGATGCGCCTCTAACCCTAACACTTTACCTTTTTACCTTTCATACAATATAAATATTTATTTTTAATTTAACTCAATGTTACAGTAATATCACACTCCCTAAAATGTCCAATAAATGATTAATAAACAAAATTATTGACTTAAAAAAAACGTGTTTTTTATTAGCCTAAACCTGTCACTTTTCACATTAACTTTAAATTTTTACCTTCTTGAGCTACAAAGGGTTAACTATCAAAATTTAAAAACTAAATTTCTTAGATGTAACTATTTTATATGTGTTATAAAAGGTTATCCATTTTCTGCTTCGGAACTTTGCCATTAAGTGTGGAATTTAAATGTCCACCATGTGACCGCTTGCACGAGTCAATTCAACAATTCTTCTGAGGTTATTTTCGATGACTTTTCCGCTCATTTCGGCTGATATCTCGACCATAACTTGACGAATGTTGGTTTTCAACTGCTCAAGACTTTGAGGATTGTCTACGTAAAAACGTTCTTTCGTGTAACCCTTGCAAAAAAGTCCAACTTCCATCGCAATAAAGCCAACATTGGTCGTTGTGGCGCCCTCTTGTTGGAACCACATATCGGTCAAGTCGCAATCTTTAATTTCGGTTATCATCATCGGTTATCATAAGGCTATAGTGCTCAGAATTGACGGTTAATAATCACCCCTTCTTCGTTTTCAAAATAGTACTGGCCAATGACACCACCAGATCATAACGCGCACCACTCACATTTTACAGATGCAATGGACTCTCGACAATCACTTGTGGGTTTTCAGAGCCTCATATACGGCAGTTTTGCTTATTTAGGGGAGATTAGTCCAAAACCGGGTATGGCCGTAAAACCCGGACATGGCACTAAGGTTTTCTAATGCGTTTCAAATTTTCGCGCGTTTTGTTCACCGCAGTCAGCCATCTTGAATAGCTTGTCAACAAAAGTTAGATGACGTGCGTGCGCGCTCGTAGAAAATATTTAAGAAAAAAGTTTTTACAAAGGTTTGATGTAATATTCGACGGATTTCAAAAGTGTACTATAATTTTGTGCGTCAAGGTAAGTGGACTTGCTTTTATTGCAAATATTATATATGTATTAAGGTTAAACGAACATTGGTTAAATCTTTATTGCGGCGTGGTTTTAGGTTATTTGATTACTTTGTTGCTCTTAATGCGCTTGGGGTAAAACCGCACGGGGTAATACCGGGTGGTACTCGGTTTTGTACAATTATCAAGTCAGTTTTTTATTTGTATTTAACGTTATTTTGTATGATATATTGTTACAGTTCACAACAAACTGTTACGAAATTATAAAAGAACGACTAACCGACAATCCTGGAGTGAAGAATGTATGAAAAATGCCATTTTGGAAGTATTACATGGAAAATGTGGATATCCTGTCGCTTCTCGAAAATTTTCGGTACCAAATTCGACCCTGGGAGACAGTAAAAAAAGTACCAAATAAATAACAATGTCGTATATGCCTTAAAAAAGACCTAGGACGTTTTAAGACAGTTTTTACAGCTGAGCAAGAAAATTTAATGTGTCGGCACATAAAAGATCTTGAAGCTCAATTATTCGGTCTAACGTACAGGGATTTTCGACATCTTGCTTTCCAAGTGGCAGAAAAAATGATATAGATCACAATTTTAACAAAGACACCGCATTAGCTGGAATGGGTTGGCTTTACGGATTTTTACGACGTCATCCAGAGTTATCGTTACGCCTTCCAGAGCCTGGTTCAGTTACCCGTGTAAGGGGATTCAACAAGGTAAATGTCTTAAAAATTTTTGAATTACAAGAAAAATACAATTTTGAATCAACCAAGATATTTAATGTCGATGAAAGTGGCATGATGACTTTCCCCAAGCAGAAATCTAAAGTTCTTGCTTTGCTTTAAAAGGTAAGAAGCAAGTAGGTTTTATCTCTTCAGCTGAAAGTGGAGAATTGACGTCTGCAATTTTGTGTGTGTCAGCTGCAGGTGCATATGTTCCACCATTCCTAATTTTCGCGAGAGTTCGTATGAAGGCTGACTTGTTAGATGGTGCAGCCCCTGAAACAATCGCAATATGCCATCCCAGTGGATGGATACAAAGTGATATATTTGTTCACTGACATCGCGAACGTCAAACCTACTAAAAATGACCCTGTACTGCTTTTGCTTGATGGACACGCGACGCATACCAAATATCTTGCCTTGATAGAAAAAGCACGAGAGAATGGAGTCATCATGGTTAGTTTTCCTCAACACTGCACACATCGTCTACAACCTCTCTATGTTTGTATCATGGGCCCATTAAGCACCTATTACAGCCAAGAAGTGATGACATGGCTGCGTAATAATCCAGATCGTATTGTAACCCAGTTACAACTTGGAAAACTTATTGGGCGACTCTACAAAATGCTATGAGTGGTTTTGTAAAAACAGGTATTTGTCAACTGAATCCGAATATCTTTTCAGATCATGATTTTATTTCTGCTACTACAACGGATAATGATGTCACATGTACTGACCCTACGATGAACTCTTCTGAACAAGTTACAGTTGAAACTCAAGATAAAAATATTGCTGGTAACACAAACGTTGCAAAAGTTAACCATGTACTTTCAGAGCAGCATCAACTTTCGGAAGCTTTACCAATAAATCCACAACCAACTCTATCGAAGCGATCAGCAGGTAGTTCACAGCCAAGTACTTCACGGTAATTGGTCTTTAGCTTTTTCACCAGCTCATATTTTACCTAAGCCTTATGTTGCAAGAAAAACAACTACAAATGCTCGTCAAGGTAAAAGTGCTATTATTACTTCATCACCTTATAAGTTAAAACTCGAAGAAAATGACGCCAAACAAATGAACAAAAAAACGTTCCTAAACTTGGTGGTAACAGTGGTAAGTGGTAACATAGCAAATACTAAAAATTCCAAAAGGAAAAGGGTTCAGACGATGCGTGTATTTATTGCACTGAAATATATAGAAATACCCGATCAAGTGATGATTGGGAGTAATGTCTTAAATGTAAGAAATGGGCCCATGAAGGCTGTACTGTTTGGGAACAAGATGAACTGGGTGAGTTCCATTGCTTCCGTTGTGAAGGGACAAAGTCGCGTATAAGATGAGAGTATACCCGGTTTTGAACCAGGTATACTCTAACTAACTTTTGAAAATTGTTATTTTTTATTACTTATAATAATGAAACCTACGATCTCGTTGACCAAATATGTGATTAATAAGTTAAACTAAACGAAGGGTAATAAAGTTAACCAATAATGTTTGAAGTATTTTTTTTTTATTTAATATTTACCTTCGTCCCCGGTTTTACCCCACTTGCCTACATATGCCGAGCGAGAAATGAGTCTTATCGCTGAAGAAGATTTTGCGCATTCCATGGTCGGCGGACTTTAATTTTTGCGTGAGTTGAACTTTGTAAGGATGCAGATGCAAGTTCAAATGTCCGCCATAATGTGCCGTAAGTCAAGCTCACAGACTGTGACCGCCGAGGAATCGATAAATTTGGATCTTCAGCCACACTTTCACTAACAGCAGCGATATTCTTTATCCAGCGAGTGTGCATATGTCATCATCGATGATGCATATGTCTACACACCACATTTGTAACAGACTCAGTATTTTCAAATGTTTTAAGTATGTTGGAAATTGTGCGCTCAGAAGGACGATTATGGCAACCACATACTGCTCGGAAGGCGCGAAACGTGGCTACGACATAATTACCATTTTAGTAAAAGCTTTTAACAATTCTAAAGCGTTGTTCGGTGGCTAAACGATCCATATTGTAAAATGTCAAACCTTAAACTGAACAAATCACACTTTGGATGACATTTTAGTTTGACAGTTGTCAAAATACAGGGCTGTATTTTTCGATTCACGAACTGGATATTGAATGATTATTAAATGCATTACTATAATAAAATACTTACATAGAGATGATCTGCACAACAGAAAAAATTGATGTTGCTTTAGGATCAATACGTCGTACCTCTTGGAACCATTTGTTTCGACGTTTAACATCTTGTGGAACATTTAAAAACATGTTTTCGGGAGTTGTTTTTGTAGTATTCATAGAAATGGAACAGGCACGATAATCTTTTAGATTTGTGATTTTGAATAAATGTATCAATACATTGATGATAATAACAAGAATAAATTGATCTCAAACCTAAACACTGGCATCAGCTGTTTGTACTGTTGAGGCGAAATAAACATTGTGACGTCACACGCGCTCGGGTTTTTTCGGGAATTGTCAGCACGTTATCGGTACTAAATTTAAAAATGTATTTTCAATTTGATATAACTATATAACTTAACGAAATTTGTTTTCTAATAAAACTTATTATATATATATATATATATATATATATATATATATATATATATATATATATATATATATATATATATATATACATAATCATTCCATTTATGACAATTTTTTTTCAAAACCCCAATTCGTTTCGACCTTTGAATCTTCGGATTACAGAAGATATCAACCTCCCAGTCATGACTACAAAAGATGGATGAAACATTTAAGACAATTTTATAAGAACAAAAAAGAAATTGCAATAATCTTATTTTGTTTTTCACAATAACTGCTAAAAAAGACTAATAAACACATTCGTTCAGACTGGTGAATTGTTTACTCGATGTTTAGCAAGATTTATTTAGTCCTTCAATTAAAAAATGTTCCTAAAGGAAAAGGTATGGATTATTAATCCGTAAAAATACCGTAATTTAAACAAAATTCCAAATTATCACTTTCCTGTTCCCTTATTTCTCGCCCAATATTTACATTTAATTAAGTCTTGTTTGATATCGCAGTATATATATAGCGTATATTTTGTTAAATTTGGTGTATCGGAAAACAAGTCAAAAAATACCGAACAAAAAAAATAAAACAAGTTTGTTTATCAGGTGTGGCGGTCTAATCCAGGTCTAATCTCTTATATCATTTCGTTGCTAGGATAGTACCTTTCAAAACATCATATTTTTTCGTGTGATAAACATTTTTTTCGAACCTCGTTTTCGAATTTCGTGCTAAATAAAAAGTTTTCATGCCACGTGCGGTTAATTTGTTCAAATGAAAACCGCGAGTGAAATCCGTCGTACCAGGGATGAATGTAACAATTTTCAATTATCTCGTAATATCTCACAGAGCTTTTTGAATATCAAAATTCTAATCAGTACACATGATACATTGGTCTTTCAGCTATCTTTTAACATCAGGTTAAGTGCTACTGTAAGGGGATGATTGTAACATTGTACATAAAAACAAAATTACTTTCATAGTCAACATATTTATTTGTTACATTATATTACATCAGTATCACAGTTATCAAATAAATTAAACATTTCTAGGAAATATAACAATCTTCTAAAATAATTAACGTTATTTTTAAATGACATCTAAATAAACAAACAATTATGACACACATAACTTATTTCGTTATCAGTATAGTCTTCATAAGGCCACAGCTGACATTCTAGGTATTGTATCCAGTTTTCATTTGACTTGCTGTTTGAAAATGATTCCATACAAACTAAACAGAAGCAGTCTTCGCTGTCTGAATTATCACTATCCTTAGTTTTTAGTATCTTTTTTCTTCTTTTGTATTTTTTTATAGTTTTCTTAACAAATGAAGCCCTTGGCCTTTTGTCTCTTTAGCAGTCTGCAAAATGGGTTTCTTAACTTCTTTGGTTCTAAGCTTTCTTTCGTTTTGTTCTTGAATTTCAAGTTTGTTTGGAGTATTAGTCATTATTGCTGGTTTTCTGCCTTTTCTTCCCTTTCCATTATTCTTCTTGGGTCCTGGCTTTGGCAGGGGTTAAACGATGTCATCGTGACGACCTGAACACTAGTTGAAAAGGTAAATGGGATGTTTAAATTACACTGGGGAACAGCAATTTTGTTGACTTGGATCTGTGACTTGTTTTTGACTAATTTTTCATCTCTGAATTCAAAAATATTCACAGTTTTTCTGTATCACGTCAAGTTCTTAAGTTACAGCATACCCCTTATTTTACCTTAAAAGTGTACATGCGAAAAGAAATAAGGTGAGATCTGACCAAATAGATTAGAATATTTTATTCATACAGAGGTTAACATATTATTAAAAGTTAAATTGTGTTTATACAAAAAATAAATAAAAGATATTATAGTAAAAATTTCTTCTTATAGCTTTTCCTGGAGTGTTCAGTTTGTGGACATTCTCGCTTGATGCTCCAACAGTAGTCAGCCATCATATTGACATCCCATCTACCTTGATACCGCGCTTCCATAACCTTTAAATCTTGGTGGAATCGCTCGCCCTGTTCATCACTAACAGCACCAAGATTTTCTGGGAAGTTAGCAAGATGACTATGTAAGAAATGCAGTTTGATGCTCATGTTGCAACCAAGCTTTTCAAAGCTCTCCAAGAGTTGTTGAACAATTTCGATGTAATTCGGTGCTCGTGTATTTCCAAGGAAGTCTTTAACAATATTTTTAAAAGCCAATCAAGCATTCCTTTCAAGTTCGGTCATTGTTTGAGTGAAATTTTCATCTTTACCGAGTTGCCGAATTTGTGGACCATCAAACACAATAGCCTTTATCTTTTCATATGACAGGCTAGGGAATGCCGAAATGGTATATTTAAAGCAGTCTCCTTCAATTGACAAAGCCTTAACAAATTGCTTCATGAGACCTAGTTTTATATGCAAAGGCGGAAATACAATGTTTTTTTCTGTCGACAAGTGGCTGATTTAAAATGTTTGGATCACCAGGTCTTAGGTCATATCTTGGCGGCCAGTTCGATTGCACCCAATGCTTCTCACAAACTCTGCTGTCCCACATGCACAAAAAACAGGGATATTTGGTATACCCGCGTTGCTGGCCAAGAAGGAAATAGACCATTTTAAGGTCAACACAGATGATCTATTGGTGCATGTTTTATTGCAACAAGTCAATGACTTTCTTTATGTCGCCATGTTCTTAACGCAAAGCAACTGAATGACCTATTGGGACTGAACCGTATAAATTTCCATTATGTAGGAGAACACACTTCAAGCTACTCTTTGAGCTATCTATAAACAATCGCCATTCAGTTGCGTTATAGTTAGAAATAGCCAATTCTTTTATTAAACCTTCTACGTTCTGGCAATATACAAATCCGTCATTATTTCTGAAGTACTGCTTAAATTCACTTTCTCTGGATCGATAGTAAGTGACTTTAGCTCCTTTGTCCAGAAAATTTTTTTCGTGCAGTCTTGATACTAATAATTCCGATGCTTTTTTAGTCCCAAATTTCGTGCTAAGTCATTTAATTCATGTTGATTGAATCCTTTACGAACAGAATTATTGGAAACTTTGAATTCTTTGTCGGTGGAGTCACTTCGATTTTCACTTGATTCACATTCTTGTATTTCTAAAGAAGGTATTTCTTGAAAAACTGGCACTGGAATTTCAGCTGAATGAGGCACAGGGCGTATAACTGACGGTAAACTAGGGTACTCAATTTTATGTTTGTTTCTCTTGTTGAATCGTGATGTTTTCACTATGCAAAAGTAGCAATCACTTAAGTGATCTTTGGGCTCTCGCCAAACCATTGGTATACCAAACAAAAGTTTATTACGTGTTCTCTTCGTCCACATTCGTAAACTCTCTACACACTGCTTGCACACTTTATGAGGGGCCATGATTTATCTTGGTCACCTATTTTCACTTTAAAATAAGCAAAATAGGCTTGCCTGACAATCCGTTGAATGGGGATGGTAAAACTGCCACATATATAACAAAATGAATCAGGGCTGTTTAAGTACTTACGACGAGAACTACCCGAGGCAGACATAACGAAAATCTGTAGTTGTGTATGAATACTTTGACTTCACTATATCAGAGCGACACAGACCCGCGTACTTTAGCATCTCATGCGTAACTGACCGAACTAGTTTTAGATGACGCAACGTCACTCACGCCCCCACTCCTAGGTCGAAGAAGGTTTGCCGGTAGGAGAGCAGTAGTGACTTCTGTGATTCACCAAGCTTAGTCGGATGCACAACAACTGTAGAGAAAAAACTTGACGTGATAGAAAAAAACTAAATAAAGTTTTGGTATTAGCATGTCAATTTACGTATAAAACAGCTTAAATATCGAACTCAACAGTTTATTTTTCAAATTGTTCCCCAGTGTTATCAGATGATGTCGATGAAATAGCCACATCTACATCCGAAATAGTTGCTGATGGCAAGGCCATTATTTATTGATGACAATATTAATTCAATAGGGGTTCTTGGCAGTAATGGTGAAGCTAGCGAAGTCGCTGAAGCTATCAATGGTGATATTAGTAATGGTGTTGGTACGCGTAACTTACACTCAGTCGAGATTGCTTGCATGCTTGATGATGATGAAGGGAGCATTGCATCAATCTGACAACTTGTTGACGGAATAGGGTCTGGTACTGGAACTGCAATATCTTCTAACTGTCGATCGGCGACGGAGCTGGGCTAGAAGTCGACATCTGTAAATACTCGTGTATTCACAGGCCATATCCCTGTGCAAGCAAAACCCACCTGTATATTCCGCGGTGTTACGGCGATGGGAAAAGAGTCTCGAACTATACTGAGTTTATCATATATCGTCATAACTTTCTCAAGGTTTAATCTCATCCAGTTGGCACAGTATGCATTGACTGTCTTTTTCAGAGGTCCAAATACACTGCGATCAAGCGGCTGCACCTTGTGTGGTAGGAAAGTCAAAAGGACAATGCCAGAATCTCTACATAAGTCAACATTCTTCATTGTTATATGGGAAATGTGGTTGTCTAAAAGAAGAATGCACTTCCTTTCTTTAGATGGTCTTGCATGACCTTGGGGTGCATCACGGATAAAATGATCCTGAAACCCTTTTCGTAGGAATATGAACATCGGGGGATTACTATTTCCAATAGCGTTAACTGCAGTAGCTACTCTAACCAGCACGCCACGTTCTGCAGATGTAACTGAGCGTACTTGCTTCGTTCCTCTTCCTGCTACAACTCTGTTTGTTTTTTATACAGTGGTTATGCCGGTTTCATCCATATTCCATTTAGCTGGTGCAGTAAAATTGTCTCGTCCTAGAATCTCAGTATAATGTTGGAAAAACAACTCAACATTGCTTCGATCGAAGCTCGTCGCTCGAGCAATACTTCGACGCATAAACAACCTCAGTCTCAGTCGTCACCAGCACATTCATTGAACCTCCAGGAGCTGGAAATTTCTTTATTATATTTAATTGCTAACTGAAATGCTACCTTTCGTACTTCTTTGGTTGTTAACCCGTAATTAATTTGAGAACAATGGAGTAAATACTCGGCCAGTATTTTTTCTTCCACGGTGGTAAAAAGTCTTCTTTTTGATGCGTAGCTTACATTTTAAAGTCTTGTTGAACTTTCTTCAAGAATTTTTTTCTTCTTTTGCACATATCTATATAAAGTTACATGGCACAGCTGATATGATTTCGCAGCATCTGTTAATTGGTACTTTTCTGAGAAGTACTTCTTCTGCAGCCAAATCCATTATTTCTGCAGTAACTAAACCTCTATTGGTCTTTCGTTTATGTATATAAATTCATTCTGGAATAAACAAACAAATCTGTATTACTTTGAAATGTAAACTATTACTTTGAAATGTGAAAAAAACCATAAAACATGTTTTGAGATATCACGATTATAATGGGATGAAAGTAACAGCGTGTTACTTTCATCCCATTATAATCGTGTGAAAACCGTTGTGAACGCTAAAATAGAAAGACAAATAGTTATGTTACTTTACTGACACTTGACACGCAAGCTTAAACCTACCATAATAAAAACACAGTTGAAAAAAAACGGTAAAAACTTACTTTGGAGGTATTTTTGCGGCACCGACACGCTACGTTCACAACCTGACGGCACAGCGTCGTTAGCGCAACTGAGGTATGGGGGGGGGGGGGGGGGGGTTCAAAACAGCCATCAGTGCAGTCAACATTTTTTTTTCAGAAACTAATTTGTTACGTTCATCTCATGTTGCTTTCATACCTGGTCTTCCCTACTTGTGGAAACTTACGGTGACAATGCCCCAATGCAAGACGCTTTTGGACGTTGATTTATACGGTTGAAAGGTGGTGATTTCGACTTGAAAGACAAAAAACGCCCATGTTAGTCTAAGAAATTTGAAGATGCCGAATTGCAAGCATTGTTGGAAGAAGACGATATGCAAACTCAACAACAAATGGCAGAGGGGTTAAATGTTGATCACTGAACCATTTGTGATCGTTTGCTTGCCATGGAAAAGATCCAGGGAGCAGGAAAATGGATACCACATCAGCTGAACAACAGATATAGAAAAACGAAAGACTCTGTGCGACGTTTTGCTTTCTCGGCATGAAAAAAGAGTTCTTTGTATCGGATCGTGACTGGAGACGAAAAATGGATATATTTCGAGAACCCAAAACGCAGAAAATCGTGTGTTGACCAAGGACAACATCGAGCGCAAGAACGAGTCGCTTTGGAAAGAAGGCAGTGCAGTGCATTTGGTTGGATCAGAAGGGTGTCATATACCATGAGTTTCTGAGACCAGGCGAAACAGTCAGCAATTTGAGCCATGCATTAATCGAAAAGCGACGATACGGAAAAGTGATTTTTTAGCACAACAACGCTTCATCACAGACAGCGAAAGCGGTCATAGACACTTGGCTGGGAACTCTTGCACCAGCCGCCGTACTCACCTGTCTTAGCCCTTTCCAACTACCACTGGTATTCGATGCTTCACGCACTTTTCATGAAACACTTCAACAAGTATAGAGAGTCGAAAAATGGCGTGATGACTGGACCGCCACAAAAGATGTACGGTTTTTCTGAGCTTCCACAAATTATACACTTTGATAATAATTAAAACACTTGGTATTTGTTTCACAATATATTCAAGATATTCTCTAACATGTTTCGGCCTCGCGACCATTCTCAAAGAGAGTTATGTATAAACTAAACTAAAGTTTCAAAGTGCTGTCTAATGGAAGTCGGTTTTTTCATCTCGTTAAATTTATTACACTATCAATAATTGGAGTATTTCCGAAGTCTAGCTGGGTGTTTGTTAGGTTTTTGCCGTCGTATATGGCTTTTTTAATTTCGAAAATTTCCAGGTAATTTAACAGCCTGCTTTTATTGCAGCTATGTATTAATTTGGTATTATTAATGTTAAAAAAATGGTTCTGGTCTATACAATGTTCGGCAAAGCCCGTCTTTCTCTGATTGTGTAAAATTGAATATTTATGTTCTTTTAGCCTATCATTGAGCGATCGGCCCGTTTGGCCTATATAAATAGCGTCACACATATTACATTTAATTTCGTATACTCCCGATTTGTCACAAAATTTTGCTGTTTCTTTGTTATTGTTTAACATCGATGCAAGATTATTCTTATTAACAGAGATAATATTAATATTTTCGTTCTTTAACTGATTTGTGATTCTTGAACTTAATTTGTGAATATAGTTTATAGCATGCCAATTTTTAGAATCTTTTTCGGGTGTTGCGGCATAAAAATGTTTGGTGTTGTTTTTCTTAATCTTGTTTTTTATCATTTTATCTATGATGCTTGGCTGATATCCATTATTCCTTGCGATATTTTTGATAATATTAAGTTCTTTTTCATAGCTGTCTTTTTTAAGTGGAATCGTTAGAAGTCTGTGGGTCATACTATGAAAAGTGGACATTTTTACATTCCATGACTGATTTGAACTTGCGTGAATAATTGTATCGGTATACGTGGGTTTTCTAAATATTTCGAATTCTAATTTATTCGGTGTTCTTATTATTTTTAAATCTAAGAAATTTAATGAATTATCCGTCTCTGTTTCTATTGTGAACTGGATTTTTGAGTTTACACTGTTTAAATATTCAAGAAATTGACCCAATAGTCTTTCTGTACCGGTCCATATGCAAATAATATCATCGACATACCTGGCCCAAAAATGTATGTGTCTTGTATAATTAGTGTCGCTAAATAGATTGTTTTCAAAATTAGCCATATAAATTTCTGCCAGGAGGAGGCTCAGGGGGCTTCCCATTGGTAATCCATTCGTTTGTTGGTAAAATTTTGAATTGAACAGAAAATAATTTTGTTCGGTACATACATTGATAGCTTCTATGAGAGCATTTTTGTGTACGATTTCAAGATTGCATTCATGAATTCTTTCAGTGAGGATATTTTTAAGATCTTGTACCGGAATGGAGGAAAAAAGGCTTTTTATATCGAACGAAAGTAACTTTACATTGGGAGGTATCTGTATGTTTTTTAATTTTGTTGTTAGTTCTATTGTATTTTTGATTTCTTTGGGCGAGTTGAAATCGATAAATAATGGTAGATCACTGTTGAGTTGTTTGCAAAGTTTATATGCAGGAGCATTTACATAAGAAACGACTGGTCTCATTGGAATGCCATCTTTATGCAGTTTAGGCATTCCGTATAAGACTGGAGATTTTGGGTTCATGGTATCTAGTTTGGATTGCGATATATTTAAGAAGGTTTCATTGTACGTTTTTGTAATTTTCTTTACAGCGGTATGATATTTTTTTGTTGGATCTGTCTTGAGTTCTCTACAGTTTTCTATGTTGATGAGTGTGTTCATTTTTAGTAGGTATTCATCTTTTGTTAGAATAGTAACAGTATTACCTTTGTCAGCTTTGCAAAGAATTAAATTGTTTTGGTAAATTTTGTTACGTAATTTATTAATTATTCTGAGTTCGTTGGAATATTTATTTTTTATTTTATTGTTTGCTATTATATTTGCAATGTTATATTTTGTTAATTGGCTTTTATTTAAACTACTTAAAAGATTCTCTAAATTGGCTGCGAGTATTTCAATATCTGTGGATTTGACGAAGTTTGGATTTGAATATTTAAACAGTGTAAACTCAAAAATCCAGTTCACAATAGAAACGGAGACGGATAATTCATTAAATTTCTTAGATTTAAAAATAATAAGAACACCGAATAAATTAGAATTCGAAATATTTAGAAAACCCACGTATACCGATACAATTATTCACGCAAGTTCAAATCAGTCATGGAATGTAAAAATGTCCACTTTTCATAGTATGACCCACAGACTTCTAACGATTCCACTTAAAAAAGACAGCTATGAAAAAGAACTTAATATTATCAAAAATATCGCAAGGAATAATGGATATCAGCCAAGCATCATAGATAAAATGATAAAAAACAAGATTAAGAAAAACAACACCAAACATTTTTATGCCGCAACACCCGAAAAAGATTCTAAAAATTGGCATGCTATAAACTATATTCACAAATTAAGTTCAAGAATCACAAATCAGTTAAAGAACGAAAATATTAATATTATCTCTGTTAATAAGAATAATCTTGCATCGATGTTAAACAATAACAAAGAAAGAGCAAAATTTTGTGACAAATCGGGAGTATACGAAATTAAATGTAATATGTGTGACGCTATTTATATAGGCCAAACGGGCCGATCGCTCAATGATAGGCTAAAAGAACATAAATATTCAATTTTACACAATCAGAGAAAGACGGGCTTTGCCGAACATTGTATAGACCAGAACCATTTTTTTAACATTAATAATACCAAATTAATACATAGCTGCAATAAAAGCAGACTGTTAAATTACCTGGAAATTTTCGAAATTAAAAAAGCCATATACGACGGCAAAAACCTAACAAACACCCAGCTAGACTTCGGAAATACTCCAATTATTGATAGTGTAATAAATTTAACGAGATAAAAAAAACCGACTTCCATTAGACAGCACTTTGAAACTTTAGTTTAGTTTATACATAACTCTCTTTGAGAATGGTCGCGAGGCCGAAACATGTTAGAGAATATCTTGAATATATTGTGAAACAAATACCAAGTATTTTAATTATTATCATGCGTTTTATGAATGTAGGATCGGAATTGATTCGTTCTACCATGTCTTCAGCGACCTTTACACGATTAAGTTTCTGAAGAAAATTTAGGTCTTACGGCACTAGTCGAGCGGCAACGCATTTCATGCCCAAACAATCGCTTAAAATGGTACGAATTAATTCGTGAGGCACAGAAAGATCAACGGCTATCTCTCTCAAATTTAAATGACGATTTTCAGTGACCATTTCCTTCACTTCAACGATGTTAACTTTAGTTGAAGACGTTGGTGGCCGACCAGAGCAAGACAAATCTTGCACCACATCTCGACCGCTTTTGAATGCACTGTACCACATATGCACGTGTTTTTGATAAAGTCGATTGACCGTAAGACTTCTGCAACATTTTCACCGATTCGGCATGAAATTCCATTTGCATGCAAAATTTAAGACAAATTCTTTGTTCGATGTTTTTATCCATTGTAACAATCGCAAAACATGCTTGAGATGAACTGACAAAATCGAGCACTGTAAACAAACTAAATGACAGATGACGTTCAAACTCCTCATCAGTATAGAGGACAGTTGTGCCAACTTAGCGATAAAAACAATTTTAACAATCCATTTAAGCGGGCTTTTCAAATGATCAATTTCTGGTACTTTTTTAACAGAATGTATTAACAGTATGTAATGACTACGAAGGAGCAGAAAAATTGGAGATATCAGGCAACAGAATTAACAATTGGATCAAAGAACAGTCCAAACAGTTGATTTTCCGATGCGAATCTGCGCACAAGAAAGCTATAGCGATTTTATCGGCGAACAAATTTATGACTACAGTGTTTTGGGATGTACGAGGCATAATTCACGTCGATTATCTGGAAAAGAGCAAAACGATTAATAAGGAGTATTAAGTCACCTTATTGGATCGTTTCAACCATGCTGTAAAAGAAAAACGTCCGTATTTGGAGAAGAAAAATTCTCTTTCGCCAAGACAATGCACGCATGCACACTTGTATCGTCACCATGGCAAAATTACATGAGTTAGGATACGAATAGCTTCTGCATCCACCGTATTCGCCAGGTTTAGCACACAGCGGTTATTTCTTATTTTCAAATATGAAAAAATGGTTTGGCAGGAAAAACTATGAAGTCATTGCTGCAACGAACACTTATTTTGAAGAGTTCGGGCAGTCGTATTTTTCAGAGGGGATACAAAAGATAGAAAAACGTTGGACTAAATGTATCGAACTGAAATGTGATTAGAAAAAAAAATTACACATAAAAATGTTTTTTCTTATCAAATCCCCTCCCCTCCCCATACAACCCTCGTATTAATAAAGGGTGTCCCAATAGGTACTTCAGGATTTAAATTTAGCGCCGGTTTTCAACGACTTCAACGACCAAGAAATTTTATATCTCGAATGTATTATCTAGAGACCCGGCAATTTAATTATGAATCATCTTACGGCGGAAGAAGCAAATATTAGAATTGTGCAAACTTATTACGAAAATTCCCATTCTTGTTAATGTAGAGTTTTGCAATAAATTTAGGTTTTCAATCTAAGCAAGCTCATTTCTACCTCACAGGTTATGTGAAGAAGCAAAATTGTACGGTTTGGAGAAGTAAAAATACTCGAGGGATTGCAGAACCTCTCCATTATATTCGAGTAACAGGGTGATGTGCATTGGGGCTAGAGAGGTATTTTTAATTTTTTTCCTGAAAATGACGGTGGTGAAGTGGCAAATGTTAAAGGCGAATTATACTGCAATATGTTAAAAAAACGTTTTCTTCTCCCAATTGGAAAATATGCACGTTAACAGTATATTCTTTCAATAAGATATTCTATAACTTGCCACGTGTCACAGGGTAATGAAAACTAAGAATTTGTAACGGAAGCATCTTCCTGGCCACGTCTCGAAATGGTGATATTTAGTAGCCTGCAAGATTATGCGATTTAACCCACTTCAACTTTTTCCTGTGATGCTTCCTCAAGACCAAAGTATATTTTAACAATCCCCAAACGATTAAAGACCTGAAACAAAACATAGTTTGCATATTAACAGCATAGTTTGTAATAGCGTTGGACATATCGAATTTTGTGCCTGGAAATTACGCTCTGCGGACAGCATTGCTTTTCTGTTACCATTTGAAGAAAACTGCTGCGGAATCGCATCGAGTGCTTTTCGATCCCTTCCGTTGAGCAACCTCTTAGTAAATCACAGTCCTTGAGTTGTTCAAAAAATTAAAAAGTGACGATATTGACGTGAGAAACGAAGAACGTGGAAGACCACCGAAAATGTTTGAAGGTAGCGAATTGCAAGCATTGTTGGATGAGAATGACGCTCAAACACAACAACAAATCGCGGATCATTTAAATATTATACGAGAAGCCGTCCCTAAAACCGGGGGAGAGATCCAGAAGATGGGAAAATGTGTTTCACATGAACTGAATGAAAGGCAGCAGGAAAGCCGAAAAACCGCTTGCGAAATGGTACAATGTTTGCCCGCAAAGCACAAAACGATCTCCATCGAATTGTGACTGGTGATGAGGAGTGGATATATTTTGAAAATCCTAAGCGTTAAAGTTCCCTCCAGGCGAACCATCGACAACGACTGTAAGGCCAAATCGCTATGGATGGAAGACAGTACTATGTGTTCGGTGGGATCAGGAGGGTGTGATCTATTATGAGCTGCTAAAACCTGGCAAAACCATTAATACCATTAATACCATTAATACCATTAATACCAAAACCATTAATACCGATAACAAATGATGGATTTGAATCAAGCTTTGCAAGAAAATTGACCCGAATATCAAAAATAGTAATATAAAGTGATTTTGCTTCACGATAATACACCATCAAACACAGCAAAACTGGCCAAGAAAACGATTGAGCACTTGCTGGGCAGCGCTTTACTTCTTACGAAAATGGCTCGATGACTGGTTTGCCTCAAAAGAGCAACAGTTTTTTTGGCATGGCATCCACAAATTGTCAGACAGGTGGAAAACATGGATAGCTGGCGATGGGCGATACTTTGAGTAAATATTTGAACTTGAACCGTATTGGCATGTTCTGGGGTTGTTGAAGCAGAGAAATGATCAGTAATTTAAAGCAGTTAATCGTTTATTACTGAAAAAGTGAACTGTATATTATAATAAATAAAAAACTGAACTGTTCCCATCAAAATCTCTGTAACAATGTCGATGTTCCTTGATGTTTTCTAGAGAGCGCTACTGGTACACCATACAAGACCAGAGTGAGAGTTATTAACTGTACATTATAGTCTGAAACAATATTTTTAATCATTTTCATACAATAAACGTGTATTTTCTATACAAAAATGCCGGTTTCATATTTACATACCTTGTATGGAAATTAGCCGAAGGGGACATTTGGAGAATATTATTTTTAAAACATAACTATCACGTCTCCACTTTTTAATAAAGTAAACAAGCGTTAGTTTTTTAACATTGTTGGTTTTATTTAAAAAGGAAATTCGGAATTATCTATCGGGACACCCCTTGTTTTATAGAAATTGAACTTCACGTTGGCAAACTGAGAACTAAATTCATTATCTACTTTACACCATTTAAATTAATTTTTAAATCAACTGTCAATTTAGTGCTAACTGAATCGTTTTATGCAGCGATGTGACGCAACATAATGATATCCAGCCTGATTTTAGATCAATCTGTTCTATTGAAATCATGGTCTGAAAATGAAAACAGTTAAAGCCAGCAACCAACATGATGAGATAATAAATTAGCCACATAAATCATGTCAGGTTCCTTAACAGCAACAAATATCTGGTAATTTATCAAAATGATTATAGACTTATGTTAGATATCCTAGATTGGATTAATATTTTATAGTTTTAGTTATTTTTCCCTTAAAAATATATTATGTGTAAAAAATACCCGGAATTTCTCACTTACAAAGCCCGCGTGAAATATTCATTAATTTTCTTTTTTGCTTTAAGATGAGATCAGTGTGCCTAGTTATAATAATAATAATGTTCAACATTACAGGCATAGTGGCCCTTGGCTTCGAGTTCTTTCCTTCTTCTTTTCCATCTTTTTCAGTCTAAAGCACATTCTTCGTATCCCTGACACTAGTTTCCTCAAATCATTCATCACTTCATCCAGCAATTCCTTCCTTGGTACTACCTGAACAGTGTTTGGTTTTTTTATTGGTTCTTCTTTTAAATTCGTTCTAAACTTTCATTCCTCCAAAACACCTCATTAATATTTTACGTTCCCAGACTTCCAGTTTATTTTCTTCCTTCTTCGTCATTATGCATGTCTCGCACGCATAGGTAACCGTGAGACTTAATATTGTTTGGTACACTCTAACTTCTGTTGCTCTTGTTATATTCTTTGCTCTTAAATCTTTGAAAACAGTCCTATGGGTTAGCTTCTTTTCGATGGTCGTTTCTCTATTTCTTTCTATAGGCCATATTCTCTTACCTTTATTTCCAATATCTTGAATCAATATCTTGATCTCGCCATCAATACTATATTGTCGCTCTAGGCTAAGCATTGGTGTGTGATACTATATATTAAACCGTTGGCATTGATGCCATTTTTCCTCAGAATTACTTTCTGCACTAGATTGAGCAGAACTGTGGACAGTGGATCGTGTTGTCTCAGTTGTTTCTTTACAATGAACTCAGACTATAACTTTATTTTCTGTTCTTCTCTCAGTCATCTCCACTAACTTCCTCAACTTTTCCGGGACACCCAACTGTCTCATTGCTTGGAACAACTTTTCTGTGCTAATGGAATCATATGCTTGTCGATAATCTATGAACAGCAAATGTAAGCTCAAATTTTGTTCATAAATATTGTGTTGGATTTGTTTTATGATGAATATCTGGTCGATTGTTGATCTTCCTGCCCTGAATCTAGCCATTGTATCTAGTTACAACGTCCAATCTGAGCGCGATAGATCAACTAGTTTGTTTACATCAGCTGGTTTTGTTAGTCGACGCCAAGTGCATGTTGCGATATAAACACAAATAAAGATATCGAGCAAAGAGTTTGTCTTAAATGTTGTGTGCTGAATCTCTAAAAATATTGTAGAAGACCTACGATGAATCGTGCATATCAAAAACACAGGCATATAAATTGCGTAAAGCGTTCAAAGAGGTTCGAGAAGTCGTAGTTGATTTACTTTGTTCTGGTCGACTTTCAATGTCTACGAACAACGAAAACATCGACAAAATCAAGAAAGTGGTGCTCCAAAATCGTCGTATGAGTCTTAGAGAGCTGGCAGGAGGTGAATATATATTTTAAGTCTCTTCAAAATATTATGACCGATATTTTGGACATGAAAAGTGTCGCTGTACTGACTGGGTTCGAATGAGCTCAATGGTCTCTAAAGAGGGCATCGATAGCAGATCGCTGAAGATATGATTTCCCGAGCTTGTGCGGACTACGTCTTTATGAAACGCATATTAACGGGCAACGAGACATGGGTTTACGAGTCTAACATACAAACAAGCCAACAGTCTTAGGAATGAAAGTTGCTCGAATATTAAGGTCATGCTGACATTTATTCGATTACCGTAGTACACTTCGAAGTTCTTCCAAAGGTACAAAAGGTAAATAAGGAATACTATTTACGCATCATGAGGCATCTATGCGAGAATATCTGCCGAAAATTGTCAGGTTTGCGAAAAGTCAATCCAGGGAACTTTTATTACGATAATGGACAATCGCACAAAGCCATTATCGTGCAAGAGTTTTTGTACAAAAATTCAACGAACGTCATCGACCAAGCCACGTATTCAGCTGATATGGCTCTGTGTACCTTTTTCCTGTTTCCAAAACTAAAATTATCACTTCGTTAAAGGAGTTTTGACTCAACTGAGACCATAAAAGAAAATTTGCTGTAGGAGCAGAAGGTTATACCTCAATTAGCGTACGAACAATGTGTCGAGGATTAGGTCAAGTGGTGGCATAGTTGCATAGTCACTCGATGGAGCCTACTTTGAAGGAGACAAAATCAATTTTGTGGAATAAATTAATTTTTTGTGTTTTATTTAACAATTTCGGGTACATTTTACACATAATGTATATCTACCTAATGTTTATTTAATTGTTATGTCTTCAACAATATCAATTATCGGCCTGTTTTATTAATTGCGTTCCCCCACTTTCTATACACTTTCAGCAACCATTCATCAAGCCAAATGTTCACTTCTTTGTAAGAATGTAAGTGTTGTTTTGAAAGTTTGTGCCGTGCATCGATCGAAATAAGTGGTAGTCCGAAGAGGCTAAGTTCGGTGAGTATGGCGGGTGGAGTAGGACGTCACATTTTGCAACATGAAGCCGAGCATTGTCATGTTGGAAACTGACTTTTTCGTATCGTGGTCCTCAATTGTTATCGGTATCAATCGTCAGTAATTCTATCCCACCAAATAAACAGCAAAATCTTCTTTCCATGTTTATTACTCACTGATTGTGATGTTGAAGACTGGCCAGGATCTACCCATGATTTTTTATACTTTCATCAAAATAGATTCACTTTCCATCATCTACCACTTCAATGCAAAGGACTCGATGCAAAAAAATCCTTTTCGGTCTGGCAAGCAACATTCCACAAGTGGTTTTTCCCCTTTTAATTTATCAATTCTTCAATTCATGGAACCCATTTTCCTTCCTTCTGAATTTTATCCAATGCGTATAGACGTTCGGAAATGGTGAATTGGGCAACATTCAATGCTTCTCCCAATTGTTTCAACGTATGAGTTCAGTGTTCATCCAATAATAGTTGCAAATCTGCATTTTTAAACTTTTTCGGCTGTCTTGGACGCTTCTTGTGTTTTATATCAAAATCACCACTTTTAAAGCTTTTAAACCACCGTTCACACGTTTTTTTAGGATAGAACATGTTCACAATAAGCTTCAACCAACAATCGATAACTTCCAGCAGCTGTTTTCTTCAATTGAAAGAAGGTTATTAAACTTTCCAGCAATTTTTTTTCTGGTACTTTATTCGGCATATTCAACGTTATGAAAAAATTATATTTTTTTGCACAATGACAATTAATAACGAACTAGCTTTTAATGGCGTATGTCTATCCTCAAAAATGCCATAGACGTCATTAATCTATACCAACAAAAGTATTAGTAATGCCATCTCTTAGCAAAACCGACATGATTAACGAAATACCTATTACAACTACACGAATTATCTATGGGATATTTGGAGCTTATTTATAGGTGTGTTTATTTATAATGCCTTTCTTTATGCTGTTTGATATAATGTAATCCAGTGCTGGCTCGTGGGTTTTTAAAGTGGGAGGGCGTAGAAGAAAATAGTGTTGTTGAAGAATTTTTCTTTCTTTCCCCTTCCTCCTTTTTACTTTTCGTGCTATTGAAAACCCTTTACAGGAGGCGAACCTGTGGTGTTTTGCTCTAAAAAGTTGTTTACTATGATAAATGCTGGATAAATGCCAAAGCCCTCCCTTACGAGTCGCCGCTGATATAATGTTCAACGTTATTGATAATCTGTATCTGTGTTTCTAAAAAACTTTCGAATCACTTTTTATAAAATGAGGGTGATTTAGAAGTAAAATATTCATCCTGCCTAGTTTTGAAAGTTGCGGTAGTAGGATAGTTTACTAAAAATCTGATAAGATTTTAATCTGACTGTGCCAACATCAGGAGAATACGATGGGTGACGAATTATTTTTGTCTTCAGTGATTCTGGCTTTATGAAATATTACATTGTCATGCTGCTGGAGAATACCATATTTTCGATTAAACAGTCTAGGGCGTCTCTCTATCAAAACCATATTTAGTTGATCAAGCTGAGCACAATAATATTTGACCCTTATGGTTTTATTACGATTAAGAACCTCATAATGAAAATTCCTGTAAAATCCCACCATTCGGATAATAACACTTTTTTTACGGCGAAACCTTAAATTGTTTATTTTGATTTTGTAAATTGTATTTTTGGTTTATTTTAATTTTGGTTTTGGCGTGTGTAAAGCTAACAGTTCTGGTCTTAACCATTGTGATTTCTCATGTGAATTGCTGTATACAACCAACCTTTCGGTAACAATTGATTGAAGAAAAGGATCTCTACCAAACCTGGTCAAAAGTGAACTTTAGATGGTTACAAATTGAGTTTGGGTTTCAACTGAAAGTTTATATAGCACCCACATTCGTTCTCTTTGCACTTTGTTTAAATGTTTTAAAGATCGTTGTATTGTGAACCATGAAGTATTTACCTTTGTGACTAATTCCTGGATGGTTTGTTTGCAGGTCTTCCCTACGGTAGCGGAAAGACCTGCCACAAGGCAGAGTGTACTAAAAATCACTAGGTTAGGTCAGCCTGCCATTGGACTTTGGACATTGCAACTAAATATTCGGACAATGAAAACGGGGGAACGACTGCAAGATCTGTTGATCAAGCTTGACAACATACATTGGGATATCATAGACCTATGTGAAACTCGAAGAAAAGGCAAAGAGCTAATAAAACTGGAAACAACTGGTCACGTACTCTACATTCGAGGTACCGAGAATTGACGATGTGGTGGAATTGGGTTCGTCATTAACCAAAAGTTAAAGGATAGTGTCGGAAAATTTGAAAGTATATCTGACCAACTAGCCTAATGCGTCATTCAATTGAATAAAAAGTGTACGCTTCAAATCGTCTAAGCTTATGCACACTATAAACTATGGTGATAAAGAAATTGAGGTATTTTATGATGATGTGGCCCAGCTTCTAGACCACGAGAAATGCAGGTATAAAATCCTGAGGGTGACTTTAAGGGTAGAATTGGAAAAACAAGAATTGATGAAACTGCAACTGGCCCATATGAAAGTAAGCGAGACAATAGAGGTGACAGACTGGTTGATTTTGCGGAAGGACAAGAACTGTACATTATGAACTCGTTTATAATAAAAATCAGCAGAAAATGGACATCAAAAAGTCCATCTGGTCTCACAAGTGTAATTGACTATATTGTGTCAAACGGTAAAACAATATTTTGCAATTACTGTACTTAAAGGTTAAATGTTGGAAATGACCATAGAATGGTACGAAGATAGGTTAGGAAAAACTGTCGAAGAGAACGTACAAGAATGGTAAGCTCGAAGAGGTGCAAAGTGAATTCTGGGAAGTTGCTGCAGAGGCGCAGCGATTTTCAGATTGCTTTGTCTAACCGATTTGATGTGTTGCAAGGCCCAAAAGAGATGGAAATAACAGATCAGTGTGAAAAAATCATCGGCAATGTGCTTGAAACGACGGCTGAAATAGCACCAGCAGAAAAGTTTCAAACAGTAAAAAATCTCCAATGAGGCCATTTATGTAATCAAAAAACGGATGGTAATGAGAAATGCAGGGAGTCTTTTCGGCAGAGTCAACTACGTTAAGCTTTGCAAAAACTATAAGAAAACGTATTCGAGAGGCAACGCGTCGGTTCAACATACAGCTAGTACAAAAAACAGCAGAAGAAAACAAGGGAATAAACAAAGTTAAATACAAGCTGAAAAATAAAAGGACACAAATGTTTGCCTTAATGCCTGAATCTTCAATAGTACTTCAAGGTACAATGTGTAGGGAACGAACGAAAATGTTAGAGGTTATCAGAAGATTTTATTTAAAGTTATATGAAAATCAGAATCAGTAGAATCAGCAGAAGTAACAAATGCCGTAGAAGCGATGAAGAATGGAATGACTCCAGGAAAGGATGACTAACGTAACGGTTGAAATGTTAAAAGCTGGTGGTCGAACTTTAGCTCATAAAATACTGGCAAAGTTGTACTTAAAATACCTCAAAGATCAAAAAATACCCAGCATAACAAAAAATGCTGAAGTGATTCTTTTTCATGAGACGATTTGAAAAACTACCGCCCAACAAGCCTCCTATCAGTGTATGTATCCTATCAATGCACAAAGTTGTTACCAAGATAATATCAAAAAGAATATTAAGAACACTGAATGACGCATAAGCAAGAGATCGTGCAGGATTCAAAAGTGGATTCATAACAATGCATCATATTCAGGTAGTCCAACAGACTATATAAAGAAACAATGAATACACCATGCCACTGTGCTTGGCTTTTATTGACTATGAAAAGGCATTTGATTCAATATCAAAGCAAACCATAATGGATACATTGCTTAGCTAGGGGATAGGCAGAGTCTAAGGATGGCCTTGTTGTTCACATGGATGACTTTGAAATTAAAATCAGTGCAGAACGGGGTGTACGGCGAGGTGACTCAATATCATCTATTCTTTTCTTAGCCTGCCTTGAAGAGGTATTCCGTAATCTGGATTGGGAACAAGAGAGAATAAAAAGTCAATGGCTTAGGTATGCACCACCTAGGCCATCTTAGATTCGCAGATGATATCGTTCTCCTCACAAAAGACCCAGTTGAGCTACAAAAACAGATACAAGAGCTGCAATGTGTGGAAGAACCATTTGGTTTGAAAGTAAACCTAAAAAGAGTCACGTATGTTCAACAAATTTGCTGTCAATGTCACTCTTGGGCAAACGATTTCAATGGAGAGTGATACTGCCCGGGAAGTGAAACGGTGTGTTAAGTGAGGCTGGCAGATATTTGGTAGGTTCAATATAGCGTTTAAGAACAAGCGTTAAAAAACAAACAACTTTGTCTGAAGAGAAAGGTTTTTGATCAGTACGTGCTGCTTGTTTTGACAATCGAATGGAAATATGGTCAGTCACATCACAATCAGTTTAAAAGCTTCAGGTAGCACAGAGGGAAATGGAAAGGTATATGCTTGGCATTACAAAGCGGGACAGAAAGGACCTGCATGTGTAACAGAGAACAAACGAAGGTATGTGACATCATTGGAAGGGTGAAATGGACGTGGATAGGGCATATAGCGCTAGGCAATGCGACGACAGATTGACCAAAGCAATCCTGGAATGTATACCACTTGATCCATGGTACCGAATGTCCACGAAGAAGACCGAAAACATGATGAACGGATGACATCGTCAAGTACATCAAGTATATTGACCCGAATGGCAGAAGAGAGCTCAGGATCGAGTGAACTGGAAGCATGCTGGAGAGGCCTTTATCCTGCAGTGGATTGACAATGGCTGAGTGCTATATATATATATATATATATATATATATATATATATATATATATATATATATATATATATATATATATAGATATTACATCTAATATTTTCACGGATGGTAATAATGTTTCTAAATCATTCCGGGTGTCGATCCGTTGATTCTGTGAAGAGTCACGACGTTTCGCCAAAATCTCATTTGGCATTTTCAAGTGCACGGGACATTGTCGCTTTTATAGCCGGCCAGCGACTGCGCAGATTATATCGGGGTAGTTCGGGACCATTTGCGGCGCACGGCAACGCTGTCGGGCGTTTGTTTATTGATTTTTCAGAAGGGATTTCCATACTTTTGGAATGTTGCGAGCGTCGTTTCGCGTATTTAGCTCACCCCTTTCTTCTATTTCAAGGGCTTCTCTGATTGTTCGGACCTTGTAGTTTTCAATATTTGCTGTTTCTTTGGCTCCTTCAGGATTGATTTTGTGTCCTGTTTGTAGATGGTGCTGAAATAGAGCGGAAGTAGTTTGTTTGTTTTTTAAGTTGTTCTTATGTTCTTGTATTCTGGCCGATATTCGTCTGTTGGTTTGACCTATGTATGTTCGATTACAGTCGGAACAAGATATACTATACACCCCATGATTTTCCAGTATAACTTTGTCCTTGGGGTTTTTTAGGATGTTTGCGACAGTTTTGTGCGACTTGTAGACTGTTCTGATCTTATGTTTCCTTAGTAGTCTGCCTATCCTATCTGTGATTAGTTTTACGCATGGTAGCAAGACCTTTGGTGTATTTGGTTCATGATCCCCTGTTGTTCTTCGTGTTTGGGTTTCCTGTCAGCGAATGGTTTTCCTGATACAATTTTCTGAATATCCATTTTGTCTAAGGGCTGTGGAAATTCTTGGTAGTTCTTCGCTTCGTGTATCTGGTAGTATCAGTGGGAAGGATCTGGAAATCAAGGTGTTCGCTACAACTTGGATTTGAGAAGGATGATGATGGGATTTAACGTCGAGGTATCGATCGGTGTGAGTTGGTTTTCTATACACTGTGTATTCGAGGGTTCCAGTAAGTATCCTTGTGATAAGGAGATCCAAAAACGGCAGTTTTCTATCCTGTTCGACTTCCAGAGTGAACTGTAATCTCTCTTGGATTCCGTTTAACTGGGTTAAAAAGTTGTTTAGATGTTCGTTTCCATAAGGCCATATTATAAAGATATCATCCACGTAGCGTTTCCAAAGTTTAGGCTTTAAAGGAGCGTTGGCCAATGTCTTTGTTTCGAAGTCGGTCATGAACAGGTTGGCTATAACGGGTGATAAAGATGATCCCATTGGGGCACCGTCGGTCTGTATGTAGATCTGGTGGTTGACGGAAAAATATGTAGTCTTCAAGCAGTGTTCGGAGAGTTCCCCCACATATGGTGGAAAGTCTTCGTTCATCGAAATTAGGTGCAGGACCTCGTCTATTGGGATACTTGGATATAGTGAGACAATGTCCAGACTTGGCCAGTATATCTGCGTTCTCTAGTTGGAAATATTTAATCATCTTTATCAAATGTTCTGAGTTTTGAACATACGACTGGGCAAGTTTGACGCTTGGTTGCATGACGCTTGCTAGATATTTTTCCAAATATTTGTTGGAGAACCAAAGGCACTTACTATGGGCCTTAATGGGATTTTTGGTTTATGTATTTTGGGTAGACCGTAAAGTTTAGGACATCTGTTTGATTTTTCTCTTGGAATTATTCTTTGTTCAATGGTTCAATGTCCGGTTCTAGTCCGGTCTGACTCTTCATAGAATCAACGGATCGACACCCGGAATGATTTAGAAACATATATATATATATATATATATATATATATATATATATATATATATATATATATATATATATATATATATATATATATATATATATATATATATATATGTATGTGTATGTAGGGTTAAATTTAAAAAAAAATTTAACCCTAGCTTAATTAATATATATATATATATATATATATATATATATATATATATATATATATATATGTATATGTGTGTGTGTATGTAGGGTTAAATTTTCTTGGACTGCGTCCAATGAGACAGCAGTAGCTGAGTGTCATCAGACACCCAACCGTTGGGTTCCATAATCTCATGTGGAACACACAACAACCTGCGTCTCCGCCTAAATGAACACTTTTGTTGGTTGCTTGACCGGAAAGGAGCCCCACCTATCCCTTCAACTGGATGACATCTGTTTTGTCTCTCGAGAGTCAGACTCTTCAGGGCGCCGACATATACCATACTATCAAGAATAGGGAGACCCTATCCACAGCCAACAACCCATGTTTCTCCCGTCGGATGACGTATATATGTAGTGTTACATTTTCTTGGACTGCGTCGAATGAGACACCAGTAGCTGAGAGTCAGGTTGGGTGACTGATGAAGATAGGGTCTCCCTATCTTCTGTCTGATGACACTCAGCTACCGCTGTGTGCTCAGCAGCTACCGCTATATATATATATATATATATATATATATATATATATATATATATATATATATATATATATATAATGATCTATTTTGGGTGGATGGTGGATCTATTTTGACAATCCGAAGCACAAAAAACATGGGTAGACCCAGGCCAGCTTTGAACATCACAACCAGTGCGCAATATACATGTAAAGAAGGCTTTGATGTATATTTAGTGGGATAGTAGAGTAGCGGTGTATTACGATCTGCTGAAATCTGATGAAACGATTGCTGGCGGTCGATTCCGTCAATAATTGATTAAATTGAGAGGAGCATTGAAGGAAAAACGACCAGAATACGCCCAAAGACATGATAAAGTCATTTTTTCAACATGATAATGCTCGGCGCCATGTTGCAAAATGTATAAAAAAGATTTGGAAAATGATAAATGTGACATCCTACCCCACCCGCCGTATTCACCGGATTTAGCTCCTTCAGACTACCACATATTTCGATCGATGTAACACGGACTTTCAGTACAACACTTACATTTTTACGAAGAAGTAACAAATTGGCTTAATGAATTGCTGGCCTCACAAAATCAAAAGTTATTTTGGCGCGGAATCCATTCTTTGGCATAAACATGGGAAAAAGTAATAGCTAACGATCGCCAATACTTTGATTATTAAAGTAGTTTATTTTATTATGGAAAGAAACGCTCAAATTGACTATGACTCATGACTTTTCACGTGCGTCTTTACTTCCATCTCGTTCGACAACGCATGCCTCTAATCTTTCAACAGATTCATGCATCTTGACGGCCAAAAGTAAAGTGTAGTTATTTTATTATATTTGTCGTATTGTGTTCTCCATTCATCGGGTATGTTTTCTACGCGCCATATATCGGAAATAAGTTGGTAGATTTTTTGCTGTTTTAGTTCTTCCCCACCATGTTTAATTAGTTATTCGCAGACATACCGCAGCTCTTTTATTTTTATATTTCTTTAAATCGCTTGAGTAACTTCCCCGTTCTCTTGCATTCTTATCTTCTGTCTATTTATCCTCCAATTCTGATTCTCTCGTCACTTCCTCACTGTTTTTTTTATCGTACACTGCTCTGAAATGTTTGTCCTATAGCTGATTTTAATGTCTACTGTTGCTTTACGCTTATTTGTTTGTTTGAAAATATCACACCTATTTGGTTTATCTATAAATATAAATTTCATTTATTTATAATTATAAATATAAAATTACACTAGAGAAATATCTATATACCTGAAATTCTTCGATTTATAAGAATATAGAATTTCGTCTCTCACACCCACACAAAATTAACATAAAAAGGTGATAGGCTTTCGAATCAGTCCCCAATCTAAAATTCCCCACTATAGGCTTTTCCATACTACGGAGATAAGCCTAATTAGATAAGTATAATTCCTACAACAAGAACTGTTTAAGATAGGCGTCAGCCTGACACATAAAAATCTTTTTTAATTTGTCACCTCAGCTTGATTGGGGATTAAACGTTTTCTACAAGGTGGTCCAAGGTGATGAACAGATGTTGAAATATGTTATACAGGACTTTGAATTTGAAAAGAAACCCCTCAATTTAATGCTTGAATAAAACACAGATGGCGTTGTGAATTTTCCTAGGTCTAGTCTCATTTCAGAAGTGTATAGTATGTATTTATAAAAATGGTGACTTACACAATATAACAACGCGTTAAAATTGTTGAATGATTTTATGAAAATGAGTGTTCAGTGAAAAATATGCTTAGAAAATTACGTAATATTTACGGTTTGCACAATCATCCATCACAAAGCACTATCAATCGAATTGTTTAAAAATTTCAAGAAACTGGTTCAGAAAGCAATATAGTCGTGGTTGTCGTTCACAAGAATGTATTGATTTGTTACGCGAAAGTGTCGCTGAAGACCCAGAAATTTCCATTAGTCGACCGTTCACAATAATTTGAACTCAGTGAATCCAGAACATGGCGTATTTTATGAAAGGATTTAGCTCTGTGGGCATATAAGTTTCAAATAACACAGGAACTGTAGCCACTGGATCATCCAAATAAAAAATCATCTTTTCAGATGAAGCATATTTTAAAATTGGTGGCTATGTTAATAAACAAAATTGCCGCATTTGGGGTGAGGAAAATCCACTATTGATTCATGAGAAGCTTTTACATCCTAAAAGAGTCAAGTGTACATTATGGTCAGGAGGTGTAATAGGGCCGTATTTCTTTCAGAATGCTGCTGGTGAAGCTGTAGTTGTGAATGGAGTTCGATATCGGGAGATGATAAGTGGATTTTCACACCTCACTCTGCTAATGAAACAATTGATTTATTGACAGAAAAAATCCTAGACGAGTTATTGCAAGAAACGGTGATGTTAATTGGTCATCGAGATCAACTCATTTAATACCGTTGGACTATCTTCTTTGAGGTTACGTAAAAAGCCAGGTCTATAAGAACAATCCGCAATTGACTCCTGATCTAAAGGATTAAATTATTCGAGTCATTGGTGAAATAGAGCCACGGTTAAGAGTGGAGCTGCAAGAGAATATTTCGTGTTTAAATATCATGCACCATTCTTCAATCATCAATAAAAAGTGTTTTGAAATCAACGCAAATTATGTGTTTTATTCAGGAATTTAAAAAAATATACTCAATTTGAAAGACCCTTTACTTCAAAAAAAAATCCTTTAATATTTTTTCTCAACACTTTATGGGGGTAATTTATAAAACTCTGTAAAGAAAGCAAATGTTTACAATGTCTTCTTTTACTTTTATTGTGTTATTTCTGGCTTTACTTCAAAGCTCTTGAAACTCAGTAGTCCAACATTTGTACCGTTTCTTTGGTGGTGTTCCGATTGAGTCTCCGGTGTTTAACTTTTCTATTTAAGCCCATCTCGATAAACGTTCAGAACTAATTCAGTCCGCATGGTCTCTCCAGTTTCCCCGCTATATTCTAACCAATCTAAAAACATCTTGCACTCCAAAATTTCTCTCTTATTGAATGACTGGTTATTTTATCTCTTAATGTCACTTCTTTAATATTTCTGAGTGTTGTCATTTCCATTGTTCGTAATATTTTCTTTGTTTTTGAGATATCGACTTTCATTTCCTGTGCATATGTGAAGACTCTCCTATCGCATGATTTTATATTGGATTTTATTTTGCTCTGTGATGATATCTCTTAGGTAGCGTGATATTCTGGACGGTTAGTTAGCCCGTGAACGCACTTCATTAGATAGATTGCCGTTTCATGTTTATATCCCAAGGAAATTGATCTTCATAACATGTTGGATTATCTTGTCATTTACCAGTAGCGTACATCTAAGTTGGTCTTTTGATATTACCGTTCCTCTGTAGATGTAGTTTTGATCTACTAAGAAAACGTTGAAAATTGTCCTCCCTTTCTGATATTAATATAGCACCATTAGGGTAGCATAAGATTCTGATGGATTTTTCTCATATACAACATACTGCATATATCATTCATGATAAAAATTATATTCATTCATAATGAGACTAAATAATGTTGGTCTTAGGGTATCACTTTTTTGTGTAGGTGGAAAATATTTTTATAACCGGAGTGTAGGTACTCCCGTGGGAGATACAAAGTACAAAACCTTATTTTGCTACCAGCCATATCCCGGGAGCCCCAATGTATTAGATCAGGCTGTAATGTTGTCTACGCCCTCGACCATAAAGCGATATTCATTTCAACTTATAGTACTTCTCTTAATAAACAGACAAAGAAATTGGACCAACATAATCTTCAATCACGATTCTCTGCTGTACTGATCCGCATATCTAGCTTTCATGATGTTTCTTAACGTATTCATAATTGAGAAACATTTAGGACATCACCTTGTTTGATGCCTGTAGATATTAGTACTTCTTCAGTTAGAACGTCATCGGTTTATATTGTAAAGGGTTGTCCAATAAGAACGTCAAAACTTTAAAATGAAGTACAATTGGGGTTAAAAAAAATCGTCATAAATGGAAAATCATATATAAGTTTTATAACAAAACATTTAGGACATCACCTTGTTTGATGCCTGTAGATATTAGTACTTCTTCAGTTAGAACGTCATCGGTTTTTATTGTAAAGGGTTATCCAATAAGAACGTCAAAACTTTAAAATGAAGTACAATTGGGGTTAAAAAAAATCGTCATAAATGGAAAATCATATATAAGTTTTATAACAAAACATTTAGGACATCACCTTGTTTGATGCCTGTAGATATTAGTACTTCTTCAGTTAGAACGTCATCGGTTTTTATTGTAAAGGGTTGTCTAATAAGAACGTCAAAACTTTAAAATGAAGTACAATTGGGGTTAAAAAAAATCGTCATAAATGGAAAATCATATATAAGTTTTATAACAAAACATTTAGGATATCACCTTGTTTGATGCCTGTAGATATTAGTACTTCTTCAGTTAGAACGTCATCGGTTTTTATTGTAAAGGGTTGTCTAATAAGAACGTCAAAACTTTAAAATGAAGTACAATTGGGGTTAAAAAAAATCGTCATAAATGGAAAATCATATATAAGTTTTATAACAAAACATTTAGGACATCACCTTGTTTGATGCCTGTAGATATTAGTACTTCTTCAGTTAGAACGTCATCGGTTTTTATTGTAAAGGGTTATCCAATAAGAACGTCAAAACTTTAAAATGAAGTACAATTGGGGTTAAAAAAAATCGTCATAAATGGAAAATCATATATAAGTTTTATAACAAAACATTTAGGACATCACCTTGTTTGATGCCTGTAGATATTAGTACTTCTTCAGTTAGAACGTCATCGGTTTTTATTCTAAAGGGTTGTCCAATAAGAACGTCAAAACTTTAAAATGAAGTACAATTGGGGTTAAAAAAAATCGTCATAAATGGAAAATCAGATATAAGTTTTATAACAAAACATTTAGGACATCACCTTGTTTGATGCCTGTAGATAGTAGTTCTTCAGTTAGAACGTTATCGGTTTGTATTCTAAAGGGTTGTCCAATAAGAACGTCAAAACTTAATAATGACGTCACAAACATGGCAGCCAATCGTGGTGCTTTCGTAGTCACCTGATTTTATATTAAATTTTATAAATTTTAATTCATTTATAATTTAATTAATTATTCATTTATAAGTAAAAAAAAGGTAAAGTGTTAGGGTTAGAGGCGCATCAGCAATTAGGCTATTTAGCGACTGGACCTACAGCTTAACGTGGGTTCCGAATCACGGTCATCAGCTTCCGACAAATCCAGGCCAGCACCTCGGGCTATGAACCCTTGGTTATGTGCCTACCCATAAATCTATCAGGAAACCTACTGACCGGCGAGTGCCCAACGTAGAACACTTCTCAGAAGGCATCCGGCCTTATCCAGCCTTTAACTGGCGTGATTGAGGGGTAATTCGTTGTCGGATTTTACACTCTTGTTTAGAAACAATCAGAAACATTTGGGAAGTAAACACACAGAAGAAAGAAAGAAAAACAACCATCCGAGTGCTGGAATCGAACCAACTACCGCTCCGATGCGGTTTCGGCACAGCAGCGACAGACCGCTCCTCTTACAGTTCGCACCAACGCGACCGGCTCATTTATAAGTGTAAACAATTTTTTTAAAGTTTTTCGTATTGTTTATCAATATTATTTATGATAAAGTTTTAAAATAAAGTAAAAAATCGATAATTATTTTTTATTCAAAAATCCAATTGTTTGGAGAGTTGTTGTTACTTCCTTTTCAATTTCAGGCCATCCGTACTTTGTTAATTCTTTAAAAATTTTATTTACGCCAGATGATTTTACATTTTTATTTATTCATTCTATCATTATTTATTGTAGATCTGATTTCGGCGTGATGTGATAAAATCTCCCAGCTTTGCCTTTTTTGTTGTATGTTGTCGTGAATCAAAATGACTTCTCTTCTTCCCTTGTCAATTTCCTCAACATAGTTATTATCATAACTCAGTTGCCGCAGATAGTTTTACCAGTGACATCAACTCATGATGCACGATGTCCAGCGCACGCGATAGGCAGCCACGCTTTATTGATTTTACGGTGCCGAATGGCCCACTAGGATTAACCCACGATTTTGGCCTCTTAGGATTATTGTACAGAATCCACTTTTCGTCACAAGTCACAACCTTACGTAGGAAGTTTTGTTTCTTCAATCTGGAGAGCAATGAAGTAACAACATTTATGCGTCTACTCATTCTCAGCAGGGAATTTCTGTTCGAGAAAGAGCAGTGTACGACAAACAGTAGTGTACGACAAACAATAGTGTACGATCTTCTTCCAGCAGAGCTTCCTGGACACTCGGGATTATTTAAGCGAAAGGCGAATTGCAAGGCGAAAAAAATATGTCTCAAATGTTGTTTTTCGAAGGACATCGAGTCTTCAACTGATTTTCCAAGTTATATTCGTTATACTTTGGTTTTTATATTTCGGTTTCAAAATGAATGATGGTGCTTTAAAATGGTACGACAGAAAAAAAAATCAAATCAGAAGAGATTCTACAGTCAATGAAACGCATGGTTCGAGAATTAAATTGAGTAACACACGTCGATATGATTTTTAAAACATTGATGAAAATGTTTTTTTTTGTGTTTCATTTAGGTAGTTATTAAAATACCTTTTCATAAAAATGGCCTAGCACGTCCAATTTTCAAGTATCTACTTCTCCTTTATATCATGGGGATTTGAAAGTATTTGTACCTGTCTTTGGACTGCACAATATAGGAATTACTACAAGACCGGAGAGGTGGTAGGCAGAAGGGATTTCCACAGTACCGAACCTTTAAGCCTTTAAGGGCAGTTTGATTGTTTTCTATAGTTTAGTTTATCTCTGTCTCATTTACAGTATAGTCAAGTGTTTAAATCGATTTTATATAAAATGGCAAGTTTTAGTCGTCGATTTTGCAAAAATCCTGCTGACAAGTTCTGTTATATATGTGGACGATTTATTTTAAAGTCACAAGCTAGATCTATATCCGAGGAAGTCAAAAAAGGTTATCTTTGATATTTTAGGTGCCAAATTAGAGATCAAGATAAAATTTGGGCTCCTCATATTTGATGTGTGCGTGCAGTGGATGCATCCCAAGAAAAATTCTAAGCCGGTTGCTGTTCGGAGAGAATTTACTGACCATGTAAGTGATTGCTACTTTTGTATCACTAAAACGGAAGGGATTTCAAAAAAGCTAAGAGACATGTTGTTGTATTGAGTACCTAATAATTTATATATATTTATATATATATATATATATATATATATATATATATATATATATATATATATATATATATATATATATATATATATTTGGAAAAATATCCAGCAATATCATACAATCCAGCGCCAAACTTGCCGAGTCCTATGTTCAAAACTCAGAACATTTGATAAGGATAATTAAAGGTTTCCAACTAGAGGATACAGACATACTTGCAAGCTTGGATATTGTCTTACTATATCCAAGTATCTCCATAGACGAGGCTCTGAACCTAATTTCGATGAAGATTTTCCACCATACGTGGGGGATAATAATTTATAGCAAGTTTAGAGTAGATCAGCTCTTTTATTGGAACCTTCGGTGCCAAATACTAAACTCGAAGAGATTCACCACTAAAGACCAAATCCCTTTTTTAAATTTATTGACACGTTTCTCTAATCTTGTTAGCATCGTCAGGAGATGCTTCAACCTGAGAATCGTCTTCTCATGTTGCTAACATGGTATTTGTGTTATAGTGATTTGGTTAGTTTTTAAATCTCCTCGAATATAAATTTAGACCAGTAAAAACTATTTTTATTATTTTAAATGAAATAAGAAGACAAACAAAGGCTAATGCAAACTGGCAACACGTTTAATCTCAGCATAAACATTTCATCGCAGGTTCTTTATAATTATGGTTTGTTTCCTGGTTTCTAAAACAAGCGTAACATCATCGATCAAAAGATAAGAAAAAACATCAGCCCTTTCGTTCCGTGCAGTACCTTCCGCATAGGTGGGGACCCAAAACTACGGTCGAATCAACGTCAGTACCCACACGTACGTTTTAATACGTACGCCCGCGACTCCAAAACAGTCAAGCATCGAACGCTATCGAGAAAACAAACGGTCCACGGCCAACCGGGACCCAAAACGCCCGAGCACGCTCTTCATTTTTTTTTTTAATTCGCTGTTACTGAATGACCAAAAAAAAGGTGAAATATTTTGTTTAGCGCGCTGATAACTTAATCGAGAATCTCAGAAATCAAATGTGTTGTGTGAGACAAATTTGGACAATTGTTTTTTGTTGATCTTGTTGGATTTTGTGTGTTTGGGATTTATGGCTACATCATTTTATGTTTTCAGGTAAATATTTAATTTTTATGGTCATTTTAATGGTGGTTTTGTTATAGGTTAACAATTTTATTCTGTTTAAAAACGGGTACGGACATTAATTTTTAATTTAGCGCAAATACAATTAATTTGAACTCACTTGTTTGTTGCATATGGTGTGTCGAGTAAGGCTATATACTAAAACCCTGTTTTTACCTATGTTTTTTGATAATTATTTTAACCTTTTTGTTTATTACAACTTGCAACAAGGATGGAAATTGCTTTTCTTTATTTCCTTCTAAAAACCATCAACTTTTAATTGAAAATAAAATAAAATATTACAAAAAAAATTGTCAAAATATATTTGATAAATTCTAGAATTGCAACATTCAGTGTGAAACACTAAACTCCATGAGGTTTACCACTAAAAACCAAGTCAGTTTTTAAAATTCTCGACGCAAACTTTTCGCTAAGTACGTTAGCATCATCAGGAGATAATTCAGTCTGGATTGAATCTGGAGATGATTCAGTCTAAGTTGAAATATTTTCGAGTTTAGGTCAACTGATTGTCAACAAAAAATTATATATATATATATATATATATATATATATATATATATATATATATATATATATATATATATATATATATATATATTATTATATATATATATATATATATATATATATATATATATATATATATATATATATATATATATATATATATATATGTATATATATATATATATATATATATATATATATATATATATATATATATATATAAATGAATCGAACAAGGAATTTAACTCAATACCCTCGTATTCCTTCACTATCTCTAGTGCGAGCATCAGTTTTATTGGACGAGGGATATTGTCAGAGTTATGTTGCCAATTTGTTCCACAGGCAAACATTGTTCCACAATAAGTCGAATGGTAAAACATTTGACTGAAATAGAAGGCCAGGACAAGGGCGAAAACGATATACTAACGACCTAGATGAACGTTTTCTTAGACAATATGCTTTAAGAAACAGGAGTGCCACTAGTCACTAGTCACTAGTCAGTGCTACCCGCAATAGCGCAATTTTTTATTGAACAGGAGCTATGTATCTCTAACCCCTTCATCCACTCTAATATTTGAATTTTTAATATCATATGGCCAAAATCGAAACCAAAAATCTTAAGAAAATGAACCAAAAACCCAGAGACTTAGAAAAGACGTACTGAAGAAATTTATGGGGAAACAAGGAAGGGTTATATTTCTTATTCGGAGAATGTTGTTGCTTCCAAAAGCATCTGCTCGGAATGCTTATGTATAGAAACGTGCAGATTAAATTGCAGTGCTAAATTTAACGAAGAAAAACGAAGTTACTTGATAATTTTTATAACCTTGATATAAATTCAAAAAATTCATTGTTAGTTGCACATCAGTATAAAAACGTTTCTAAATATAAATCTCATTCTTTTAAATACCCACTCATTTTGACAATCAATAAATTTATATATGTAAAAAAAGCATTTTGTTCTCTGTACCAAATTAACCGTAAAAAAGTGGACATCATTAAAGGTAAACTAAAGTCAGGGCAATCAGTTCCATCTCAAGACGCACGTGGACGATATATGAAAAGGGTACATAAGATTAGCGATGCTGTGGAGCAGGTTATTATAGATTATATTATTCAATTTCCCACCGAAGAGTTCCATTATTCCAGAACACCACCAACAGAAATCCACATAAAAGCTATTTGGCATCATATTTGAATATGTCGCACATGTACAGATTATATGTTGAAAATGCAAACAATAGAATAAACTAGACAATTTTTTAGTAAAAAAATCAACTTATGTAAAAAATCTCCTCGGTCAACTTCAATTTGTCATTTACTCATGCGAAGAGTGATACCTGGAGGAAATGTGATTCTGGGTAATCAAATATGACACAAGAAGATAATGTAAAACTAGGGTTTCAGTTGATGTCTAAAAATCGAGAAAAAATAATGAAAAACAAACACGAATTTAACATAACTGTTGTCTCTTGATTGTTACATACAGCAGATCATGCCCTTATCCAACATTACTACGTCAACGGAATTTTACCTAAGGCAAATTTGGTTGTACAACTTAGGCATTGGCATGATCACGACTGAAGGGTACCAAAGTATAATGCAAACGTAGTAGATAGAGGTAGTACATAAGTTGTAAGCTGTTTATGGAATTTCGCACAAACTTGTGAAAATGTGAAAAAAGAAAACATCTTACAATATGGTCCGACTGTTGCTCTGGCCAAAACAAGAATTTTTATGTAATTTTTTTGTATCAGTTGATGATATTAAAAGGTAACTTTGATCACAAATTTTCAGAGGGAGGACATACGTCTTTAGACTCAGATAGAGATTTTGGGCGTATAGAAAAAATTCTAAGAAAACACAGTACCATACTTATCTCGGAACAATATAGAGAGAGCATTACAACAGCATACACAAAACAGTGGACGGTTAACGATATGGAACAGTACTTCGTGATGTGGATAGCTTACCAACTAATATGAGATAAAATGGATAAGTATTAGAAAGTTTGATAGATACCTATATAAGGAAACGTACGATGAATACACTCCTTTCAAAAAAGTTTCCTTATTTAAAAATAAGCTATCAAAAAATTATATGCCCCCGGGAGATGTTGAATTCACCAGAATTTCTTACAAGGCAGAAAACATATTAAACTTGACATAAAAATGACAAAAAATAAATGAATAGAGAATATCTGTATATTCTTGAAAATAATTCACTAACTAGTCATATAAATTAAATAAACCAAATTTAAAAATTTTCTTCAGATAAAAAATGCCAATTAATTTTACTAAAACATTTGCATATTTTTGTAACATAACCCCTTCTTCTTCAAATTTACTATGAGAGACCCAAGTTGCTGTGGTCTTCTGGGAATCGACATTTCTAGCCCTGCAGCTAAACTTTTAAATGAGTACATGAGCACATCAGCACATGAGTACATGAGTAATGTCCGATCTGGCAACACGGTTCGCTTACCCTTACGAATCATCCCAACATCTGATGCGTATACAGTACGAGCTTGATCAGAGCTCCTTAGATTCACTTGTTGGATTTCTGTAGTCCATTATAGTTAAAATGAGTGCCGAGAATTTCGAGAATCGCTACGTTATCACATTATGTTGCAAATTTGGACACAATGTGATGGAACCTTTTGCAAAACTTCAACAGACTTATGGAGACAGTGTTTTGTCAATGGTCTAGGTTTTCAGGTGGTTTAAGGCATTTTCAGAGAGACTCAACTGAAGATAAATCTCGCTGTGGAAACCCTTCAATTACGATGTCATGAAAGCATCCACAAAATCCGGAATTTTGTGTGCTCTGATCGTCGATTGACACTCAAACTGATTGAGGTAGAGTTGAATGAAATGAGGATGAAGGAAATCTATGGTTCCGAAAAATCCTTCAAGGATTCAAAGGACAAAAAAATGTCTTCGAAATTGAACAAGCCATTACAGGTGAGGAGTCTTGGATTTTTGAGTACGACTCGGAAACGAAACGCCAGAGCCAGGAACGACACATTCCAAACTCAACACGGCCAAATATAGGCAGAATGAGCAAATCAAAGGTCAATCGCATGCTAATTTGTTTTTTTGATAGCCAGGGGATCTCCATTAGGAATTTGGGCCTAAAAGCCCAACGCGAAACCAGCATTTTTACCGATAGGTTCTTGAAATAATTCAAAAGAGGGGTCATTCGTATGAGACCTAATTATTCGACATACTTGAGTCCTTGTGACTTTTTCCTTTTCCCAAAATTGAATATTTAGCAGCTGAAAGTCATTCCACTATCTTAGTTCCAGCACTGCTATTAAGAGTTGCTAAACCGCCCCCAGCTCTGTATAACAGCGCTAAAAGACTATGTAGAATTAAAATATCAGTTGAATAAAAAATCAATCTAATTGTTTTATTTACATACCCCGTATTTACCGGTTACTATAATAAACGTGTCAGGCCAGACCAAAAAATTATTTTTTCTTCAAAATCAAAATCCTCACCCCCAGCACAAATCTTTTTGCGTACCTGTGTAGCAACTTTCATTTCAGAAAACAAAAAAAAGGTATAATAAGGCATAAATAACCAACACAAAACATTTTGTGATAAATAATTTTAATCCAAACTACAACGCCACACTAGAGCTGTGACATTTTAAACGTATACGTACATAAAAGTCCAAACAAAGTAATATATTTTCAAAAACCGAAATAAGTTTCGGAACAACCCAATACATAATCATATGACCATGAATAAATCTTAAATGATAATGAAGTCCATAAAATTGTTAAAAGAAAAATTGAAAACAATAAAATTTGATTTTTTATAGGCGATAGTTAATAAAATAGCTAGATTATACAAGGAATTTCGTCTTTTTGCTAATTTTTTCTCTTTATAGAATATAATTTACCAGGTGCTGGCTCTACAAAAAATATGCTTCTTACTACGCACTATTAAACTAAACATCAAATCAACTTAAAGATATTAACAGCCGAACACCAAATCACCTGCTTTTAATTTACGGACGTGCTTTGATACGGATGATAGCCAATGAATCATGTCCTGATGATGCTAACATGGCGAACGAAACTCATGTCGATAAATTAAAAATAAGTTGTTTGATGTTTAGTGATAAATCTCCTTGATTTTAGTCTTTCACACCATAGCAATCACATAATAACAAACCATTTATGTTATTTATTAACACTTAATTTACCTACTTTTTATCTACTACTAATTTACCTACACATGTTTCTAAAGAATTCATAACGTGTTTAAGATAATTCAGACATTTTCCGAAGAGTTTTGGTATATCAGAATCAATTCATATATTCTGCTCTTTCATTTTTCATTTCATTTTTGACGTATTCAAAATTTAGGAATATGTACTCTGCATTATTTTTTATCTATTTCTTCGTTCAAAATATGGACTGCAATAACTTGAAGTAATGATGATCTAAAAGTGTAATATCGAGTGGATATGGTGGAAGAAGAAAAACCATCTATGATCATAGTGTAAAACAACCCCTATTCTAATGTCTGAATGATTGTGGCGTGTTCATACATTTTTTTCCTTTATTTGGGTTTTTCGCCACTATCTAAAACTCAAAAAATATCAAAAATACCTGTTCTTATTTAAAGAAAGAATCACTGAGTAAAAACAAAAAACCAAACGGAGACAAATTTCTCAGTGATTCTTTTTTGTAATAAATATCAGTACAATAAACAATCACACAGTAAACATTACCTATATATATTTTTTGGTAGTATGTCACTGTCTTGAAAATCTATTGTTGTCAATGTAAGTATCGTTGACATACACAAAAAAATATATTTACTTTCACTCGTTACTTTATATATTACAAATTAATATAATTTATTTTTTAGTTTAGTTTTGAAAACGGGGGCGAGAGTACCCTCCGAAAAGTTAACGTTAAAAGTCTAAAATTTTTTATAACATTTTTATATATTTAAAATTTTATTCGTTAAGCAAATTTATTACAAAAAAGAATCACTGAGAAATTTGTCTCCGTTTGGTTTTTTGTTTTTACCCAGTGATTCTTTCTTTAAATAAGAACAGGTATTTTTGATATTTTTTGAGTTTTAGATAGTGGCGAAAAACCCAAATAAAAGAAAAAAAACCCTATTCTAATTACAAGCGTTGAATCAATTTCAACCAAAGAATAGTTTTCTAGGTCTTCTAGGTTTCTAAAATAAAGATCTAGCTCTTCAAAATGGATCAATTATATATTTTGCCAAACAAATAGAAATTGGTTTTCAGAGAGTAATATATATATATATATATATATATATATATATATATATATATATATATATATATATATATATATATATATATATATATATACTATTTATATATATCCGTAGCGGCTCTTGAGGGAGTGCGTTGGGGCAGTAAACAATTTTTCTGAGCAAAACACCGTATTTTATTTCCGTTCAGTTTCTTTTCTTGAACTTATTGTAAGATATTACTAAAAATTAAAATCTCCAAATGTAAAACGTCTGTCGACCCATCACACGAAATAATGCGAATAAAAATTCCATCTTCTCGTCACAATTTTTACATCGTTGGTCGGACGTTTACCTCCAGCGACCGTACGCCACATCATCTTATGTCTTCGTTGGCGTTATATGTTTTGTTGGTTGCCAGAAATCGGGGGTTTAACTGCTTTCTAAAACATGCGATTTTGACGTAGATTCCCTGCGACCGGACGTATCAGTAATTAGTTTTAAACGCTGCTTTGACGGGTACGGAGCGTTTGATATGTCTGGCGTCGCAAATATTTGTTTTGATTTGGGATTAGCTACGTGAGAAGTAATTTTTAAATAAAAATTATCAACTTTTACTAGCAAACATGAAGGTGTTTGATTTAAAATAGTTAATAATGACTAATTTAAGTTTGGAGGAGAAACTTGAATTAAAAACTAACAGTCGTCCCACGCCCGTGTTGAATTTGAGTCAGGTTAAAAAAAATGTAAAAATAGGGCAAGTTTGACACGAAAATTTTACAGTAAACTATATGTGAAAGTTTTCGGATGATAGAAAAAGATTTGAAGACCGAATTGGAAATTTTTTATTCAAGACTAGAGATTTGTCAAAATGAAGACATTAAAGGCTGTTTAAAAACATTTCATTTTATTTTGAATATGGGACTGTATACAGCTTTTTAAGAAATCACTGGCAACTAACTTCAAGGCATTGAAAATACTGGTGACTATACCGATGTCCACAGCCAAAGCCGAAAGGTGCTTTTCGACTTTGAACTTGATCAAAATATATTTAAGAAATTCAATGGGGGAAGATAAACTAATTACTTTAGGTATGTTAAATATTGAGAGTGCTATGGTCGAACTAATTCTGGACTTTAATGGTGATGATTTAAAATGAAAAAGTTATTGAAAAATTTATTTTGGACAAAAACAGGCGAATGAAATTTCACTTTTAAATCTAGGAACCGGCGAGGTGCTATTTACCGACAAAAATGTGTTCAATAACCCTTTTTTGTCATAAAACTTTGATATATTTTTTATTTTTTCGAACTTCTCATGAACTTTTTCGAATTTTCTCTGCTGATTTGCAGTTACAATAAACTGTTTGAATGTTTTACTCTTCGTTAAACGGTAAATACCTACTTGTTCATTCCTTTATCTGCGCAATAAGCAACAACCCATTCTCCGATGTCTTTGTAAGTAGTAACAATACAGAATTTTAATGTTTTCCTGGTTTACCGCCTGCATAGGGTTTCAATAGTACGAGAAGTAAAAAAGGAGGAAGGGAAAAGCAAAAAAAAATCATTAGCAGCACTATTTTTTTCTACGCCCTCCTACTGTAAAACCCCACGAGCCGCCACTAATATATATATATATATATATATATATATATATATATATATATATATATATATATATATATATATACGAGTGAAAATCCAAGATTCATATCCCTTTAGATCATCATCATAGCTGTTCTCTTAATGCGTAGGCTGGAATAATCGGAGATCGCTTCCTAGGATCATATTTTTTTTTGAAAATAGAGTTAATGGTGATAGTTTTCTCAATTTTTTTACAAAATAATTTTCAAGAGTGGATTAAAGACTTGCCTTTAACTGTACCGAGACAAATGTGGTTACATCTTGACCGTCGCCACTCCACATTTTAGCAGGCAGGTGAGATAATATTTGGACACGAATTATGAAAATAGATGGATTGATAGGGGAGGTCCTGTAACGTGGCCAGCCAGATCCCAGGATTTAACAAAACTAGATTTTTTCTTATAGGGTTTTGTAAAAAAACAAGTGTATCAAATGCCACCCACCAAAATAGAGGACAAGTGAAATAGAATAAGATATGTGTCTATGAATATTAATGTAATGTTCATTACAGTCAATAGTTATTTTGAACATAGGCTTAGAGTTTGTATTGCACAAAATGGTAGACTTATTAAACATTTAATTAAATGATTCTAGTGACTTCTTTATAAATGTTTGTATTTAAATGGCCTTACTAAAAACTAAAGATATATGACGTTTTGTTTACTATAGCAATAAGTTTTGTTACTTTATAATATTTCTAATCAAATATTAAAACATGTGATGACCTAAGTGGGCAATATATAATGATTTATCATAGATTTATTCATTAGTTTAATAATAATATAAAGCCTAAGGTGAATTCCATTAAAAATAAAATAATAAAAACAAAAATGCAAAAATGTCGTAAATTATGACAGATAGGATATGGTATGTATATATATATATATATATATATATATATATATATATATATATATATATATATATATATATATATATATATATATATATATATATATATATATATATATATATATATATATATATATATATATATATATATATATATATATATATATATATATATATATATATATATATATATATATATATATATATATATATATATATATATATATATATATATATATATATATATATATATATATATATATATATATATATATATATATATATATATATATATATATATATATATATATATATATTCCAGTATACCTCGCCTAAGGTACTGGACGGGTCACGGGGGGTGGATAGTGAAAATTCCATTAGATATTAATGGACAGCTGTGAATATCTCAAAATAAGCAGCCCCGAACCAAGGCAAAAAAAACTAAATCCACTTAGCGCCTGACTTGTATCAAGCGGCTGAGTGGTCTGACATCTGTTCACCAGTGGTGCGGCTGATATTTAAATTCTGGAACTAACCCCTCCAGTCCTAACCTCTGAACCGTCATGGTTCAAACCTTTAATTCAAAGTACAAGATGAAGCGTTCTAGTAATTACAAAATTACCCCAGGAGGTAGACAATCCTCTGCCAGCTTTGCTGGTACAACCGGACTTTCGGATTCTGGGGCGTCCGGGCTTAAACGCAAAATCTTTCAGAGGGAATCGAAGACCTCTGGCCAACGTCTGAAACCGAAAACAAAAACTTTCTTTGGAACGGTAAATATCAATTCTCTCCTGCGTCCAGGAAAACTACACGAATTGGGGCGAACATTAAATCAGCAAAAAATCAAAATTTTAGCTTTGCAAGAAACTAGATTGACAGATGATAACATCTTGGAATTCGGCAACTACAGACTTTTTAAAAGTAAAACGGACAAAAAAATACTCAAAAATACACATCTCAGTGTTGCTTTCGCTGTCTCAAGAAACATCCTTGGTTCTATAACAAATGTCCAGCCAGTAAATAATCGACTTATGACACTATCCCTTAAGTATGCTAACAAAAACTATACATTAATCAATGCACACCTCCCAGTTAACGAAGAAAATAAATCTAATCCAGAAAAAGTAAATAAGTCCTGGGAAATTCTAGAAAAAACTATCTCTAAAATTCCCTCTAACCATGTAAAAATCCTATTGGGTGATTTCAACGCCCAGCTAGGGGAAGAAAAAAAGTACAGGAAAACAGTCGGCAGTTTTCCCGCTCATAAATGGACTAACCATAATGGTAGAAGATTGGTTGAACTATGTTCGCAGTTTAATCTAAAAATAATGTCAACCCATTTTAAGAAGAAAATTTCAAAACAAAAAAGCTGGAGGTGCCCAAACACGTACATGGGTGAATTTCAAATTGATCATGTTGCCATTTCGTACCCCAATTATAAAGGGATTTTGAATGTTCAAGTCAGGAAAGGAGCAAATATAGACACGGATCACTACTTGACTAGAATCAAACTTAGCTTAAAACCTCGAAAACTTATTCAAAAGCGGCTGCTAATACCAAAGTTTGACCCAACGAAAATAAAACCAGCCCTAACAGAAGAACTTGATAAACAACCAGCACAGAACTGGCAAGAATTGAAACAAAAAATTATTAAAACAGCCTTAAAGTTGGCCCCTTTACAAAAACGTAGAAAACAACCGTGGTGGGATGAAGTTTGCGAGCAAGCAGTATTACGCCGAAGTGAAGCATTCAAAGATTGGAACAGTCAAAAAACAGCAATAAACTATAACATATTTTTTGAAGTAAGAAAAGAAACATCGAAGCTAATTAGATAAACTAAAAGAAAATATGAAAACAATCAACTTAATTAAATAGAAAAAGATTTCCAAAAACATAACACTCGAAACTTTTACAAAACATTTAAAACTAAAGTAACAGGCTATCAACCGCAAAGTCGTTGCTTCCAAAAGGAAAACGGACAATTGGCTCTAAATAACCAAGATAATTGCAAAGAACTTGTGAAATATTTTGAACAAATACTAAACTGTCCTGAGCCCTTAAACAAATTAGCAACACTAAAGCCTAAACAAACAAACCCAGATTCAGTACCACCGAATGAAGATGAAATAATTAGGCAAATCAAGCGGCTTAAAAATAACAAAGCTTCTGGTGAAGATGGAATCACTGCGGAACTTTTGAAATCCGCTGGTCCAGGTACAATCAGGGAAATAACCAAAATTCTACAAGAAGTTTGGCGAACCGAACGGATTCCGGAAAATTGGAAAGATGCTCTAATTCATCCACTACATAAGATAGGAGATAGAACGGATGTAAATAACTATAGAGGGATATCTCTTCTCCCAGTTTGTTACAAGATTATATCTCAATGTCTACTAGACAGAGCACAGGGACAGTTAGAACCTAACATTGGTGAATATCAAGCAGGTTTTCGATCGGGCAGATCCTGCCCTGAAGAGATCCTGAATCTGAAGTTGATTCTAAGACATCAAAAACTGTACAATAAAAATCTCGTCTGTACATTTGTGGATTTCAAAAAAGCATATGATTCTATTGACCGTGAATCTTTATTCCGAATCTTGAAAGAACAAGGACTAGATCTGAAAACGCTGGCAATTATTAAAGCAACGTTAACTAACACAAGGTCAAAAGTTAAATTCATGGGTGAGATCTCGGAGCCCTTCGAAATTAAAACTGGAGTGAGACAAGGGGATGGACTATCGCCACTTTTATTTAACTGTGGTCTAGAAAAAGGAATACAGGAGTGGCGTGAAAAAAAGTCGGCCCTGAATATTGACCAGCTCATTAAACTGGGGAGAACCAACATCAAAATTGATTGTCTGGCATTAGCTGATGATCTGGCAATTTTAGCTCAAGATGTATTAACGGCACAGAAACAGATTGAAATCCTAAAAGAAACAGCAGCAAATGTGGGACTCCAAATTTCCTTTACAGACACAGACACAATACATGACCTGCAACAGACTAAGAACGTCATTTCTAAAAACAAAATATGGTAACATCAGATGAGTCTCTCAATTCAAATATTTCGGTGAAATAATCATGGAAAATGGATTGGAAAAAGCGGCCAATAAGGGTAGATGTCAAAAAATGGAAACGGCATTGAGACTTACACAAAACATTTACAACAAAAAATGCCTATCTAAAAACACAAAACTGAGACATTACAACACAGTTATTAAGCCAGAATGTCTATATGCTGCGAAAACGCTCATTTTGAATAGAAAGAGGGACATCGAGGACATTGAAAAGAAGGAAAGAAAAATCATAAGAAAAATCCTAGGGCCCAAACTAATATATAGCACAACATACCGACTTCGAGAAAACCAAGAAATCAAACAATACACAGATATACATAGCGATATGAGAAAAATAAGACTTAAGTTTTACGGACACATAAAACGGATGAATCCGAGTAGGTTAACTAGACAAATAGTCGAATTTTATGAAAATAGGAGTAAAGCTAAAGTAGAAATAATTAAATGGATTGCTGCAATTAAAGAGGACCTAAGATCAGCAAATATTACACAAAGTGAAATTCAGGATAGAGGCTGTTTCAGACACAAGGTTAACGTTTGGAAGGTTGGCCAGAGAGAAAAATGTAGGAAGACTGGAACAACTTGGTCTGACGAAAGGAAACAAGCTCACAGCGAAAGAATGAAATCAGTATGGGCACAAAGGAAGGTTAACAACAACAAACGCCTCTAATTGAACTTCGCGTGGTCCACCAATAATAATAATAATATATATATATATATATATATATATATATATATATATATATATATATATATATATATATATATATAGGGGTATTTCGAGAAATATAGCCTATATCTAAACCGAATGGTTTTAAGGATATCCGCCATTTTGAAAAAAAATATCGGAGTTACAGAACCTATTTTGCATTGTCATATATCATTTATTTTGATGTAGGATTATCATTTTTTAGTAGGCATATTAGTGAAACTATGACTTTAATACAAACAAAATTTGTCTACGTTATCAGGGTGTTTAAAAATTAAAATATCGCATCTCAATTTTTTTAAATAGAATGTGTAATATTTTTTTAAGGTTTGGGTTATTCCCAAGACAAAATACTTCTGTTCTTGTTAACCATATCCCATCTGTCATAATTTACCAGATTTTTGCATTTTTGTTTTTATTATTTTATTTTTAATGGAATTCACCTTAGGCTTTATATCTGGTATTCCATTAAGAGGTTTCGAATCCTTTCGAATCGTTTCCTTTTGAATATGTCGAATTGATGAATGTTTAAAAATGTTTAAATACACCGAAAACAAGTACACGATTTACGACAGTTCAATTTTTCAAATCAACCAGTCTCTTGCAACGTTTCTTTGCTTTATTTATTTTGTTTTCGTTGCCATTTATATGCACTAATCTAAATTCAACCTAAAATAGTAAACAAATCGGATGATACGTATCGGATGTAGATACAGTGGGAAAAATGGTATTTGAACATACCGATTTTTATCAATTTGTTTTATTTAATCTGTATAATATTGTGTAACGCTATATCAACACAATGACATAATTTCACCCCACAATACTGTAATATATATATATATATATATATATATATATATATATATATATATATATATATATATATATATATATATATATATATATATATATATATATATATGAACATTCGTTAGTTGCTTGAGTGGGAGAAAGTCCTACCCATCCCTCATATTAAAGGACACATGTTTCGTCTGTTGGTGGTTAGACTCATTAGGGTACCGACATATGTTCTCTCAATAGGGAATCAATCAAACAACCCACACTTTCGCCGACTTGTCATCGGCTGGCTTATAATTGCAGTTTTTGGATTTCTTTGGATTGTGTCCAATGAGACAACAGTAGTCAGGAGTTATATACCCCCGACCGTTGTGTTCCACAATCTCATGTGGAACGCTCAACAAGCTGCGTCTCCGCCAAAATGAACATTCGTTAGTTGCTTGACTGGGAGGAAGCCCCACCCATCACTCAATATATATATATATATATATATATATATATATATATATATATATATATATATATATATATATATCATCCGTACTTCCACGTACCACTGCTCGTCTCAAATCGGTAGCCGCCACCACGTCGAGACAAGTACCTCCCAGGACCGGTTTCTGGCCTCACAGCTGTCGTCAGCTGGGCTCGAGCCCAACGCAGGGAAACAGCCGAATTGAAACGAACAGAGGAAGACCAAGTCCACTGGTCATATCGATGGCGGGTCGCAATCTCAATGCAACTCGCGCCATGCTACGGTGAATGTTCGCGGCAGTCAAAAACTTCGCGATACATTCTTCCCACAACCTTGGATGTAGGTATAAGGTTTGCTCAAAGGATAGCGTAGTGGGGCCGTGGAGAGAAATATTTGAAAAACAGAAATTTTTCATCCGTACTTCCACGTACCACTGCTCGTCTCAAATCAGTCGCCGCCACCACGTCGAGACAAGTACCTCCCAGGACCGGTTTCTGGCCTCACAGCCGTCGTCAGCTGGGCTCGAGCCCAGCGCAGGGAAACAGCCGAATCGAAACGAACAGAGGAAGACCAAGTCCACTGGTCATATCATATATATATATATATATATATATATATATATATATATATATATATATATATATATATATATATATATATATATAGACCAAGTCCACTGGTCATATCATATATATATATATATATATATATATATATATATATATATATATATATATATATATATATATATATATATATATATATATATATATATATATATATAAGAAGATATATAGAAGTTTGGCGAACCGGATTCCGGAAGATTGGAAAGATGCTCTAATCCATCCACTACATAAGAAAGGAGATAGAACGGATGTAAACAACTATAGAGGGATATCTCTTCTCCCAGTTTGTTACAAGATTCTATCTCAATATGTTACAAGATTCTATCTCAATTCTAACTGTCCCTGTGCTCAACAGAGCACAGGGACAGTTAGAACCGAACATTGGTGACTATCAAGCAGGTTTTCGACCGGGCAGATCCTGCCCTGCTCAAGATGTATTAACTGCACAGAAACAGATTGAAATCCTAAAAGAAACAGCAGAAAATGTAGGACTCCAAATTTCCTTTGAAAAGACACAATACATGACCTGCAACAGACTAAGAACGCCATTTCTAAAAACAAAATATGGTAACATCAGACGAGTCTCTCGATTCAAATATTTGGGTGACATAATCATGGAAAATGGGTTGGAAAAAGCGGCCAATAAGGGTAGATGGTCAAAAAATGGAAACGGCATTGAGACTTACACAAAATATTTACAACAAAAAATGCCTATCTAAAAACACAAAACTGAGACATTACAACACAGTTATTAAGCCAGAATGTCTATATGCTGCAGAAACGCTCATTTTGAAAAGAAAGAGGGACATCGAGGACATTGAAAAGAAGGAAAGAAAAATCGTAAGAAATATCCTAGGCCCCAAACAAATAAATAGCACAACATACCGACTTCGAGAAAACCAAGAAATCAAACAATACACAGATATACATAGCGATATGAGAAAAAGAAGACTTCAGTTTTACGGACACATAAAACGGATGAATCCGAGTAGGTTAACTAGACAAATAGTCGAATTTTATGAAAATAGGAGTAAAGCTAAAGTAGAAATAATTAAATGGATTGCTGCAATTAAAGAGGACCTAAGATCAGCAAATATTACACAAAGTGAAATTCAGGATAGAGGCTGTTTCAGACACAAGGTGAACGTTTGGAAGCTTGGCCAGAGAGAAAAATGTAGGAAGACTGGAACAACTTGGTCTGACGAAAGGAAAAAAGCTCATAGCGAAAGAATGAAATTAGTATGGGCACAAAGGAAGGCTAACAACAACAAACGCCTCTAATTGTACTTCGCGTGGTCCACTAGGGCCCATACGTGAATAATAATAATGACATAATTTAAGCCCAAAATACTGTAATATATATATATATATATATATATATATATATATATATATATATATATATATATATATATATATATATATACTCAGTTCAAATACCATTTTTCCCACTGTATCTACATCCGATACGTATCATCCGATTTGTTTACTATTTTAGGTTGAATTTAGATTAGTGCATATAAATGGTAACGAAAACAAAATATATAAAGCAAATAAACGTTGCAAGAGACTGGTTGATTTGAAAAATTGAACTGTCGTAAATCGCATACTGAACAGAATTTTCCAATTATCAGAGTTATTTTATCGCAAAATAAATGTGTACTTGTTTTCGGTTTATTTAAACATTTTTCAACATTGATCAATTCGACATATTCAAAGGGAAAAATATAGTTTAGGAATTATTTTTGCATTTATAAAACTATTTTAAACATTTTGCTGTTTGTAGATAAATATGGACAAGGTCACTTTGTGTATGGCAGGCAGTGTGTTACTGGATTTTGAACAAATATTATATCAGGTTGCTTGGAATGTTTGTGTATTCGTCCTGATTTTTAATGGTTTTAAAATAATTTAGTTGAAAATTTTATATAAATAAAATAAGAGTGGAGGAGCCTTATTAATATATTTTATTTAAGCTTATTTTTGCATTGCTTTTAGACAATATTAATTTTCCAGAATGAATTTACCGAGTATTTAAAAGCGCCGTACTTGATGAGATTAATTAATGATTAATTAATTAATTAATTAATAATTAATTACGTTAATGAGATTTTTTTGGAAAAATTGCATGGTCCAAAAAATAATAATAATTTTAATTACAAATGGTAAAAAAACTAAACGGTGTAACTCTCTAAACCTGTTTTGTCTATATAATTATCGAAGCTTAGTACATTGTAACGTTGCCCTTATTATTATTATATTTAACATATATCTATTCTATTGGCATCATCTTGGCATGGGGTCGCCTAGATGTCGGCATGGTATCGGAAGGTATTGAAAACCAAGCTGCCTGAATTTCTTACGACAATGTCTTCATGTTTGCTATTGTTTTTAACAGCCAGACATTGTTTTAACTCCTATCAAAGGTTCTCGATCAGATTTAGATCCGATTAGATTGTGAAGGCCACTCTAACCCATTAATATGTTTCCTTTCGAACCACTGCGGCTATGTTTGGGATAATTGTCTTGTTGGTAGACACACTGTAATGAGATATTCTCTTCATCGTAAGGTAGCATAATTATCTGTAAGATTTCTAAGTAAATTTCGTTTGTCATATTTTATCCAAAACATTAGACCTCCTCTGTTATATGAAAATCACCCCCATACTTTGATGTTACCACCAGCATTCTACACTGTACCCAAGTCGTTACGTCGATTGAATTCTCCATTTATATGTCTTCTCACATACAATTTGCCATCAGAACTAAATAATTAATAATGGCTTGATCGGTAAAATAGATATTTTTTAGTTACGTTGGAAATCTTCACTACAGTTTCTTTTTGCAAAGGTTAATTCCCTATATTCTGTCTACTTAAACGGAACTTTCCTGGCTTCTCTACGATGTAGATTCTTCTATTGTAAACGTTGTCTTATGGTTTTGGTACTGATGCTTAAGTCAAGATTTGTTTTTATAACGACGGAATTATCAAACGAAGACATAAAGTTTTTTGTAATTATTATGTCCTCTTGTACAGGGTTATCCATTTCGTGACTCGAAAAATACAGTCCTGTATTTTGACAACTGTCAAACTTAAATGTCATCCAAAGTGGGTTTTGTTTAGTTAAAGGTTTGCTAGTTTACAATTGGATTGTTTAACCGCCGAATAACGCGTTAGAATTGTTAAAAGTTTTTACAAAAATGGTGATTCTGCCGTAGTCAGGTTTCGCGCTTTACAGCAGAATCTGGTTGTCATAATCGTCCTTCTGAGCGCATAATTTCCAACACAGTTAAGGTCTGTTACGAATGTGGTAAGTCTGTTACGAATGTGGTAAGTCTGTTACGAATGTGGTAAGACATGTGCATAATCGTAACGCTCGCTCGATGGAGAATATCGCTGCTGTGTGTGTGGCTGAAGACTCAAATTTATCGATTCCTCGACGTTCACAGTCTGTGGGCTTGTCTTGCGGTACATTATGGCGTATTTTGCATTTGGACTTACATTTTTATCCTTACTAAGTTCAACTCACGCAAGAATTGAGGCCCGCCGACCATGGAATACGTAGGAGAATACGCCGATTGGGTGCTTGTGGTTATTCGAAGTAAATCTTCTCCAACGATTCAGGCTCATTTCTCACTCGGTGGATACGTAAATAAGCAAAATTGTCATTTCTAAAAACCCACAAGTGATTGGTGGATAGTCCATTGCATCCGCAAAAGGTTTGGTGCGCCTTGTGGTCTGGAGGGTGTTATTGGACCGTCCTTCGTCGAAAACGAGCAAGGAATGACTGTTAACGTCAATTCTGAGCGCTATAGCCATATGATAACAGATTATTTATGACCAAAAGTTGAAGATTTCGATCTAAGCGATATGTGATTCTAACAAGACGGCGTCACAAGTCACCCAACACGACCGATTTTGGCTTCATTGCGCGAGAGTTTCCCAGGCCGCGTAATTTCGAGATTTGACGCCGTTGACTTTTTTTGTGGGGGGTAGACAATCATCAAAGTTTTGAGCATTTGAAAACCAACATTCGTCAAGCCAATGCCGAGACACCAGCCAAAATGTGCGTAAAAGTCATCGAAAATTACATCAAAAGGATTGAGTCGTGCAAGCGGTTACATGATGGACATTTAAATGATGTTGTATTCCATACTTAATGGCAAAGTTCAAGCAATAAAATGAAAAAAAATCGAAATCTCAGTTCTTTGTGTGCTTTTTAACACGCTTTTATTAGCTTCATCTGTATATATCTATTGAACGTCCTTTTTACCCACTTCAAAACGTTAGATTAAATTGAAACTTTGCACACTTCTCAAAGACCGATGACAATACAATAATTTAATAAGTTCGTCCCATTATCCTGAAAAGGATCGCCACCATCAAGGATTTGGTTTCGGAGAGGGAGTCTGAGACACGATTACAACGTCCAAGGATGGTAGTAGGCGCGCAAATTATCCACTCCCGCCACGGGTAGGTAGTGACGAAAAATAAATAATAGTTTAAAAAATTTTAAAAACACGCTTTTATAGCAGATGAAACTAAAAAATGAAAAATAATTTATTGTTAAAAAAACTAAAAAAACACGTTTTAACGGCAAACCGAACTAAAAAGTAAAAAAAAAATTAGTATAAGAATAAAGTAGTGAATGAGAAAATTAATGTGCCATTGTAAAAATAATAGGTTAAAATACTAATAAAAACACGTTTTTATAGCAGATCGAACTAAAAAATGAAAAATACATTATAATTAAAAAAAATAATAAAAAAACACGCTTTAAGGGTAAATCTTATTTTTTAACTTCTCGACGCAAGTTTCGCTAACCATGTTAGCATCATAAGGAGATGATTTAATCTAATTCTAAAACTATGTTCTAACTAATTCTAAACTATTTATATGAAAACCCTACCTAACAAAGCGTGTAAAAATGAACCGTCAAGTTTACTAAGCCTTACATTAATAATTGAAAAAGTTGACTGAACGGGATAGGTCCAATGATTTCATATGCACCCAAAGCCCTATTATTATTATTAACACTTTTAATTAGTCTTAAATTACTAATATCTATACTGTAGTCATGTTCGATTGCTTGTTGGGCAACACAAGATTTTTCATTTCTCCAATATCTAATGTGGGCCATATGTTCTTTATATCTTGTCAATATGATTTTTTTATTTACCCAATATACGTTCGATCACAGTCTTGACAACTAATTTCATAAATCCCCCACTTTTCATGTTGATCTACTTTATCCTTTGTATTACCCAGAACTTCTCTTAATTTATTATATGGTTTGTACACAACCTTAATGTCCACTTTTTTCAAAATTTTATTTAGCCCTATTGTTAATTGGGCATCAAATTGTAAATAGATTAATTAATTTTCCTTTAAATAAAGATAATTATAACAAAGAATTAAAATTTATTAGGGAGGTATCTAAAGTGAATGGTTATAATTAGAACATTGTAGATAAATTAATTAGAAAACATAAGTTCAGAAAATTATTGAAAGAATCTTCAACTTTTCAAAAGGATCAGAAAACAAATAAATTCATGGTAATACCATTTCATGCCCAATTATCAAGAGGGCTAGACAGAATTTTGAAAAAAGTAGACATTAAGGTTGTGTACAAACTAAGAGAAGTTCTGGGTAATCCAAAGGATAAAGTAGATCAACATGAACAGTCGGGGATTTACGAAATCAGTTGTCAAGACTGTGATCGAAGGTATATTGGGCAAACAAAAAAATCCATATTGACGAGATATAAAGAACATATTGCCCACATTAGATATGAGAGAAATGAAAAATCTTGTATTGCCCAACATGCAATCGAACATGACCATAGTATAGATATTAATAATTTAAGACTAATTAAAAGTGTTAATAATAATAGGGTTTTGGATGCATATGAAAGCATTTAAATAGAAAAATGTAAGAAAATCATGAACCGAGATAAAGGACCTATTCGGTTCAGTTAAGTTTTTCAATTATTAATGTAAGGCTTAGTAAACTTCATGGTTCATGATTTTTAGACGCTTCGTTAGGTGGTGTTTTCATATAAATACAACATAGTTTAATTTAGAATTAGATTCAATCATCTCCTGATGATGCTAACATGGGTAGCGAAACGTGCGTCGAGAAGTTCAAAAAATTTGGTGTTTAGTGATAAATCTCTTTATGTCATGTAATAATTGTATTTTGAAAGGATAAAAATAGTTTTTTATTATTTTTAGGACTGAACGTCTACACATTTTATGACTTAAAGCTAATTGTTGCGCGGAAACCTTACCATTGTCTACTACATCAATTAAAACATTGAACGAATTCTCTTTATTAGTTTTTGATTTTTGTCTCCTTAATTTTGGAAGACTTTTAATGCTGCCTGTACCATTGAATCTTTTCACCGTTTTTGAAACTGTTGACTTAGTGATGTTTTTATTCGAATGTACTATAGTAAATAAGTGCGTTTTCTGGCACCGTACCCAATAATTGTTAGTATTTCGATTATTTCTCTTTCAGTTAAATACATATTAATTCCATATAACAATTGAAAGGAATTTGAAATTCACAAATTGACCTTAACAGTTGTCAAGTGTAATTAAATAAGTCATCTGTCAGTCATTGTTTCATAGTCTACTAAATGAAAAATATATTTACCCTAAAATAATCCGAAACATCTTTTAGCCATTTTTTTTAATGTATTTAAAAAATCATATAAAAAAATTAAAATAAAATCCAAAGTGGCACACATTTCTTGATATGGGTGTTCAAAATTTCATTAACCTTCCGGTAGTCCCGCGAAATTTTATGACGTGAGTGGTCGCGCCGGTCTCGTAGACTGTGAGGCCAAAACACTTAATAAAACTCAAAAATCTTACACAATTCTGCGTTTTCTAGTAAATACCGACACACTGTGTTTTTAGTGTAACTAAGAGCTAATTTTCACTGAGATTTTAGGTGTTTATAATAATGGTTAATAAATTAGGTTGGGTAAATTATCTTAAATATATTTTTCACTTTCTATTCGATAAAAAATATAATATTTAAATAATAAATAACAATTTACAATTAAATATTATTAATATTACAATTAAATAAATGTAATATTTATAAAAAGCAAATAATAATTAAACTTTATTTTCGTAAATAGATATAAAGAAATAGTTTTCTCGTAGTCCATATTTTAATTAATTAGGCATTAGTTTTCTTGAAACCTGGCATCACAGTCACTACACATTACGTTAACATGAGTTAAGTTTATTAGTCGTGACACTTTGTTTTTAAAAACTTTATTTTACGAAAATAGGTGAGACTAGTATTACAATATACTTGTGTATTACAAGAACTTCAGTAAACTAATGCCAATCTGAAAAATAGGACAAGGGTATATATACCGAGTGCGTGTATCAAAACGTCATAAATATGCCATTAGAAAGTACAGCTGTTTAAATATACATTAGAGAATTTTAACTACATAACTTATTCCTTTCCAGATCAGAAAATAAAGGTTCCTTTCTTATCTGGTTCGTTGCGGATGGCTGTTTACTTCTCTTGCGTGAATGATGAATCTGGAAGTAATAAGCGATGGATAGAGAACTGAACACAGCTAGTATCAGTATGAATGTGTTGATCCATGAATGGCTTGAATTTTGATTTGATGTGCAGGTCCGGCATCTGTAGATTGTTGACAATTGAATTAAGTTTGTCGATGTTTTCGCTGTTGATTTGGTTAAAGTGGAGTATATTTTTTTTCTTGATTTGTTCCCTACGAGAAATATTGATTGCAGGTAACTCGAAGATGAATTCTTCGTTTATAGTTTACTCTGCTTGGTAGAACTTATCATTTATAGAAATTTTGCATGTTCCCAGGGATATAATGCAGGGATATTCAATCTCGTGGATTCCTTCTGAATTGCAGTGACTTGATGCTTGTTGTAACAGCTGGGATAATTAAGACGTGTTTTGCGTTAATCTGTATAACGCTAGTTTCTGTAAAGTATTTGTATTGGGACAATGTTATAAGAGTATGAATTTTAAGCTATATTAATCCATTCTGGATATTTACTTGAGCGGAAAATAGCGAGTAATAGCTTAGTAGTTGGTTGAATTTAGGTATTTGATTTTTTCCATAAATTTACAATTACAATTTCTAAATTATTCACTATTTGTTGGATAGATTGAAGTTGAATTAACAAATTATCGATTATATTAGAGAAAGAAAATGCTTGTTCCATACTCGCGATCTCGTTGACTTCTTTAGATAGATATTTTATTTGTCCTTCTAAAATTATTAGATTTTCGCTTGGTTTTTGAAAATTGTTGTTATAACTGTCTGAAACAAATTATCGATTATATTAGAGAAAGAAAATGCTTGTTCCATACTCGCGATCTCGTTGACTTCTTTAGATAGATATTTTATTTGTCCTTCTAAAATTATTAGATTTTCGCTTGGTTTTTGAAAATTGTTGTTATAACTGTCTGAAATTTGTTTTAAGAGGCTTAGTTGATTTTTTTAAGTTATCCTGAAGTTTTTGTTCGTTTGATTTATGTTTTGCAAGTATGCTGTTATATATTGTTCGTCGTCGGAATTTAATGTTCCAAAGATCCATTTTTGAATTTTTCTTATTCCGTTAATTAAACCTCGTTTTGGTCTATTATTTTCATAGAAATAATTTAGTTTGTTTGAAATTACTTCTCTTAATGACCGTGCATTGCTTATTTTACGGATTATAAGTATGGAGAAATAATTCGTTCTAGAATATTTGTTAGTTGTTTTTCCTAATGTTATTAATGATTTTTTTATTTGGGATGGTGAAGTTTCAGGGTTAGTAATGTTGATGTGGTATAAGAAGGTGTGTTTATTTGTTATTATTTTTAATTGACCTTAGTGTATGGGAAGAAATGGGTTTTTGATTTCTTTTATTGGCTAGTCCTACAATGAACAGCATAGTGAGGTGAAGATGCATTTCGTTTACCAATAAAGTATTCGGAGTCTTATCTTCGTTCTAGATTATTCTCCAGACAAATCGTTGAAACCAACAATGTGGATACTCTGTTTGTATTCACCTGCTGGATCCTATCGGATTCGACTGCTTCAGTTAAGTTTATTAGTCGTGACACTTTGTTTTAAAAAACTTTATTTTACAAAAATAGGTAAGACTAGTATTACAATATACTTGTGTATTACAAGAACTTCAATAAACTAATGCGAATCTGGAAAATAGGGAATATATACTGAGTGTGTGTCTCAAAACGTCATAAATATGTCATTAGAAAGTACAGATGTTTAAATATACGTTAGGGAGTTGATAAGGAATTTTTACTAACATAACTCATGTTCCAAGCACGGCCCAGTACCAGAACTTTTACAAAAATATTTCGTTTTTCTGTTCAAAATCTTTTTTATTCAGCAATCACAAAAACTGCATCTTCGGTGTTCTCCAATATTTTTTGCTTGATTTTTATTTTCAGGAACTACTATTTCACATACTTCGTTATACAATTGTTTTAGCCGTTTTATTTCTTTTTCATAGTCCATCTGAGTCTGAGTGATATGAATAAAGTAATCTTTTTTGTCAACTCGCATTTTATATGACGACTATTCTTACTTCTCTTATAATTCTGGTGAAATTATAGACAATTTAAAAAATTAGCGCGAGTGGTCGTCTACTGTCTGAGAGACGGTGTCTGCAAATAACTGTTAATAAGTTTACAACAAATACAACCTTTCACATAACTTTTACGTTACCACGTTACCACGACTTTTAAGAAGGTACTATTTTCACTGCACCCCGTCTCACAGTCCTTAGCTCGACCAACGGAGGGTTAAGACATCTCAAAGCGTTGTCGAGATATTTGACCGTTTCCATAGATAATAACGACCCTCTATCCATTTTATATATTTTCTTGCAGGTCGACAGAGCAAGAAATTTGACTTTTCAAATACGGGAAGCATGCGACTTCTTCCAGTGGTTCACTATTCACAATAACATCAGCTCTCTTTCTATCCCTATTTAGAGCCGTTTGTTGTAATTTTTTTTTGTTCATTAATTTTAAGTTCAACGGCACTATACGCTATACGCACTATACATCATTCGCATACTACAGCTCTACGGTGTTAACCTCCTTTGTTTTTGATTTGACTTTAAGTCGTACCAGATTAAATAGGTCTCCATCCATTCTATATAATATCATAATACTAAATCCTAGGGATAATTACTTAACAGACTAAATAAATATTTACCATAAACTATTTGTGTTTCTCTTTCTCTTAAAACAATCCCTACGAACTTTCCGGACAACCCTGTATATATTTTACCTATTTTTTCGTAGTGATGTCTACCCATTCAAGATAAATATAAAATGTTATATGTTTTAGTTGTCTTTTGAGTCATACTAGAGTTCAATATTCGACCCAGTTCGCTTCTAAAACAGGCAATGCGATACGTAAAAAGATACCACCGTACAATAAACCGTACAACGCTAAACTCCAAAATAAGCGTCGCACCATAATGCATTAGCTTGACATAAAAATGGCCAGAATTATTAATAAAATGTTCAGGAAACGTTAGTGAAACCGTATTGGGAAGAATAGAATGCAAAAGTGGATGTGTTCGTCCTCATTTGCTTTACGATTTTGGCACGAAGCATGAGGATATTTTTAAAGAAATTATGGAAAAAAAAATTTTAAAAATGGAAAATTTTATTTATTAATTTGAAAACAACATGCCTTTCTCTATTTTCAATTCTTCTATTGAAAGCTTCAGTATAAAAAACTAAACTCGAAGAAATTTACCTCTAAACATAAAATCCCTATTTTAAACATCTCGATGTACGTTTCGCTAGCCATGTTGACATCATCAGGAGATAATTCAATCTAATTATAAAACTAAAGTATGTTCTATTTATATAACAATCGTACCTACTAAATGTGTAAAAATTATGAACCGTGAATTTTGGATGTTTTTATGAGCATCCAAAGCCCTGTTATTATTTACCTTTTAACAAATCTTAAATGCATGTTGGACAACACAAGATTTTTCATATCTCCCATGTTTAAAGTGGACAATGTGTCCACTTTATTTGTCCTGGTTAATATGGATCTTTTTTTGGTTTGCCCAGTATATCTTCGATTACAGTTGTCACAACTAATTTCATAAATTCCCTATTTTTCATGTTGATCTAGTTTATCCTTCGGATTACCCGGAACTTATATTGCTTGTAGACTAACTTAATGTCCTCTTTTTAAAAAAAATCCTGTGCAGCCGTCCTGTTAATTGTGTATCAAACGGTATTACCATTAATTTATTTTTGTTCTGTTGCTTTTGAAAGTCGAAGATTCGTGTAATAATTGTCTAAACATTTTAATTCTTTGTTACAATGATATATCTTTAAAGGAAAGTTAATTAATCTATCTACCATAAAATTCAAACTAGCCGTCCTATTAAGGAAACTATGACTCCAATCATTAGGAATTTGATTTAATCATCTCCTGATGATGTTAACATGGTTAGAAAAATGAGGATTGAGAAGTTTTAATAAGAATAATATTTAGAAAATAGGCCTTCAAGTTATAACATTTCTTGGATTTCTTTAAATAAAATCCAATCGCTCCAACAATACCTTTTTTATCATTCACCGTCCTGACAAATATTTGAAACAAAAAATAACCGATAAGATAAAATAAATTCGAGAAAATCATTTAAAACATGATGTGGTCAAAAAACTAAAGAGGGTTGAAGTATATTGATAATTTTGGTTCACATCTTATCAGAAATTGGTTTTTATTGTTTGATTGACGTTGTAAGTTGTCGCTGTATACAAACATTTTACAAATAATGGATCATATTAAACATTGTACTGACCAGTGATGGCTCGTGAGTTTTTAAAGTGGGAGGGCGCAGAAGAAAATAGTGCTGGTGAAGATTTTTTTTTGCTTTCCCCTTCCTCTTTTTACTTTTCGTACTATTGAAACCTTATACAAGAGGTGAACCAGGAAAATGAGTTAAAGGAAAGAAACTGAACGGCAATAAAATATGGTGTTTTGCTCTGAAAAACTGTTTACTGTGATAAATGCTGGAGGGGCGGCGCTTCAACGCCCTCCCTCACGAGCCACCACTGGTACTGACAAAGAACGCCGGTTAATTTTACCATTACAAGGACAGAAAAAATCTTATACATTTATTTGTCAAACTTGATGATGGAAGAGTACATATTCGAGGTCGAGTGAATGAATATTTGAATCCAAAAAATACTATTGGGTGCGTCAAACATAGTGGTGGCAATAGTATGATTTAGGGTGTATTATGTCATGTCGGAGTTTATTCATTTCATTGGATAAAACAAAACATGATCAAAGAAATGAACTTAAACATCATACAGAATATTATGTTGTCTTGTACCAAAGAACATATACCATTACGGTCGAAATTCCTGCACGAGAATGATCCCAAACACACCGTCAAATATATCAAAACTTGGTTGGATACCCACAATATTGTTTGTTTACCTTGGCCATCTCAGTCACCGGACATGTCGAAAATTTGTAGAACATTTTTGAAGACTCGTGTAACTTTAAGGAAAACATCAAATGACAAAAAAATTTGGGAAACTGTTCAAGACCAGACAAACTGGCATTCCATTCCGATTGAAATTTGCCGCAATCTTATAGACTCCATACCTAGACAATGTGCCGCAGTTTTGGAAAATTAAAGCTATCCAACAAAATACTAACTAATAATTTGATTTTGACTATTTTGTCCTTGTACTACTTTCTTTTGTTTATGCTATTTCTAAACACTCTTATTTTTGCGACCAAGCTTTTATTTAATCAAAGTAATGTATTTTTGAAATTTAGTAACATTATTTTTTGTTTATATTTATTTGATATGTCAGTCGATTACTTCATTTGGTGTATACCATATATGTAAATATGAAACTGGAATTTTTGTATAGAAAATACACGTTTATTGTATGAAAATGATAAAAGATATTTTATTCGAAGTATTGCCCATACATTTTTCTCACCTGTCAATGACAATTTGTGGATGCTACGCCAAAAAAAAACTTAACTACAAGGTGCTTAGTAATAACTACAAGGAATTCAAAAGTAGAGCGCCAGTGGTGGCTAATGCCAGCCACGATAAAGAAATGCTTTGCCTCTAAATACTTATCTACGGTACTACAGCCTTCAGTATCGGTTGTTCGGTTCGGCTAATACGGCAATGGTAACGATGTAATGATGTAATGGTATAATGGTACAGCAATTTGCAATCACACGCAGCAATCTGCACCATGGACGGTGTGTTTCGTGAGACAGATAAGATAGGTCGCCGGCCATGCGGATGTAAGTAGAAAATCGGTGACGTCCACCGGAGATCGGGATTGGATAAATACGAAGGAGGATGATGGATAACGGGGGTGAAAACTCAAACTTGCTTCCAACTTTCACGGTCCTGGGCTTTCCTCTGCCACTCTGGTCCAATATACTTAACAATGTCATCAATCCATCGTGCTTTCGGTCTTCTTCGTGGACGTTTGCGATCAAGCGGTATCCATTCCAGGATTGTCTTGGTCCATCTATCACCCCATCGCCTCGCTATATGGCCTGCTCATCTCCATTTTAATTGCTTTACGCTTCTAATGATGTCACTGACTTTCGTTTGTTCCCTGATCTATGCGCAGGACTTTCTGTCTCGTCTTGTAACACCAAGCATACATCTTTCCATTCCTCTTTGTGCTACCCGAAGTTTTTGAATTGATTGTGATGTGAGTGTCCAGGTTTCACTTCCGTATGTCATAACGGGTAGAACGCACTGATCGAATACTTTTCTTTTAAGGCAAAGTGGGAGTCTGCTCTCAAATACAATGTTGAGCCTGCCAAATGCTCGCCAGCCACATTTAACACGCCATTCCACCTCCCGGACGGTATTCCCCTCCATCGAAATCCTCTGCCCAAGATATATAAAGCTGTCCTCAATCTCCAAATCCCTTCCTAATACTGAAATTCTTCTGTGCTGGGCGAAGTTATTGAACATAACCTGACCCTTTTCAGGTTTATTTTCAAGCCAAATGGTTTCCCAGCCCTTTGCAGTTCTTGTATGTGTCTGTGCAGCTCCTGTGGGTCTTGTGAAAGAAGAACGATATCATCTGCAAATCTAAGATGGTTTACGTTTGCACCATTGATTTTTGCACCATCCTGTTCCCAATCCAGTTTACGGAATACTTCTTCAAGGCCAGCCGAGAAAAGAATAGGCGATATTGCGTCACCCTGCCATACACCTCGTTCTACATTAATTCCCACTTCAAGATCATCAAGGTGAATTGTGGCTGTAGCTCCATCGTATATCGATCCTAATAGGTGTACATATGCTTTATCTACCCCTTGGCTAAGCAGTGCATCCATTATTGCATGTTTTGAGATTAAGTCAAATGCTTTTTCGTAGTCGATAAAAGCCAAGCACAGTGGCATAGTGTATTCGTTGTGCCTTTCTATGGCCTGCTGTACAACCTGGATGTGATCCATTGTACTGAATCCACTTCTGAATACTGCTTGTTCTCTTGGTTGTGCGTCATTGACTTTCATTTAAAAATATTCTTTTAGAAATTATCTTAGTGAAAACTTTACAGATTACTGATAGATGGCCTATTGGACGGTATTTCTTTAAATCTTCCTGTGCTCCCTCTTTATGTAAAAGGATCACTTCCGCATTTTTCCATAAGTAAGGTACTTTTTGTTTTTTGAGGCATTTTGAGTGTAATTTTGCCAGTGTTTTATGTAACGCCCGACCACTAGCCTTTAGCATTTCGACAGTTACACTGTCCTTTCGAGGAGCCTTGCCGTTTTTCATCGATTCTATAGCATTTGTTACTTCCTCCACTGGGATATCTGGCATTTGTCTTTCCGTAGGTATTCTTGTCTTTGATTGGTTCTGATCTTCATATAACTGGGAATAAAATTTTCTGATAACCTCTAACATTTGCATACACGCCCTGCATACCGTGCCATCCCCACGTATATTTCACATATATTTGCGTTCTTTTATTTCTCAGCTTCTGTTTAGCCTTGTTAATTCCTTTGTTTTCTTCCAGGGTTTTTTTGCACCAGCTGCATGTTGAATCGGCGCGTGTCCTCTCTGATACGTTTTCTTATAGTTTTGCAGAGCTCAGTGTACTCGACCCTGCCAAAACGACTACCTGCATTTCTCATGCCCACCGTTTCTTCATTAAATCAATGGTCTTGAAATGTCTTGCTTCCTTGCCTAGAAAGTCAAATTTCGCTCATCGTGTTTCTCATTTCCATTTGTTTTTGAAATCACCACTTTTGATATAATTTATTTATAATATAATTTTGAATGGTCTAAATCAGCGTCCTCAAGCGTCTTGTGTTACCCTAAGTTTCCACAAGTATACGACGGCGTTCACTGCGTTTTTCTTTGAATTGGTCAAGAAAAGCAGTACATGCAGCAAATGCTCTTTATTTGTAGTAACAAAATGACATAAGAGATTAGACTGTGAACCGACCTTTGTTTTCAGCGCCATCTCTTTCAAAAATTAAGAATTTTCAACCACCACACTTAGTAAGATAAGTAAAATATAATTTTATTGCAGTTTTCGGTTTAATATGTTATTTTGAAAAGTCTCAAAAAGTAATTGTTCAAGTATGTCTGATATTTTAACACTAAATGAACGTCTAATTAAATTTAACTGTTGAAATAGAATGAATAAAATAATTTTTGCGAAAGCGACCTCTCCACTTTATTTTGCTGAACTAATAACCTCCGGAATTAGCGTCATTACAGAAATTATTCAAGAAAATAAATCACTTTCCTTAAAACGAGCTAAAAATAACGTTGCGTCATTTATGATTACGATAAAATTGAGCAAAATTGGGACTGAGATGCATTCCAGCTAGTACGACCGATTAGGCGTCTATTACAACATGCGAGCACATTAAACGGTAAGATATATGTTAATTTACCAAGGTCGCTCGAAAAATTCTCCGTCTGAAAAAGAGATGACGCAAGTTTGGCGGTCTTAATTTAACAATACATTCAAGATAGAAAACTTACTCCAGTATATCAATTCGGATTTCGAAAACACCATGTTACCATAGAAAGTAAGGCTTTCAAACCTTTAACAAGGTTTGGCATGGAGGTTTTTTGTACAAACTAAAGAAGGAATGAACTACCACACCCTTTTTTTTTTATAGGATTTTTTAGGACAAATGAGGAATATCTCAAGGAAGTATACTGGAACCAGCAATGTTTCTACTATATCCTATATACAACTTATTAAGTGCTGAACACTAGGATGCTGAAGCAGATCTTCTATGGCGAATTAAAGAACAAAAAATTAAATTTGGCATGTCCATAAAAAGATCTATAAACGTAATACGACTCGTCTCTAAAGAAGTCTGTGTCAAGCGTATCCGAAAGGAAAAAGACTGCAAACGACACACCCAAATGCAGTGAGAAGACATACAAAGCTGTGCAGCTCCACGAGGAAGATAATCGTCAAAAAGTCGCAGCCAAAAGTCAGGCGCGAAAAGCCAAACAGATTGGACTACGTGCATCAATTCTGTATCCGCTTGCATTTAAATGCCCATGATGCGGAAGAACGTGCAGATTCAAGCTGGGCTATCTAAGCCACTATAATGATTCTTCAACATACGGGTTGCTTCATCATGATTCTTCAACAAAGGGTCAGTAAAACTAATAGTCATGGCTGAACTCATACTCGTATCGGATTGACAGCCAACATTACTAACTACCGAATACACCCATACAGCCACATTTGCAGATGATATAGCCAACCCAGGAACACAGACAGTTGGTTAAAATTTCCGCTTTATTATTAAAGTTTAACGCATTCCGCTTAGGTTGTAGCTTCGCCGAAATGATTCTGATTAAGTCACGCTGCGTTTAACGTGGTTTATACCTTTGAAACATTCGTTTGAGTATCTTCACCTTTTTCACAATATTCATGTATATTATAATGTATGTTTAATTCGACTATTTTTGTCTTTATATTATAAATATAAATTATCTAAATGTCAAAGGAAAATTAGTGTATATACTGTGGAGATGATGTTTTAGCTAAAAAGCTCTCATATTATGCGAAGTAAATTGTTAGCCTTCACTCCTAGAGTTGCAGATTATATATCGTAAAAAGTATATGTTACACTTGCGTTTTGAAAGATTACCCAGTGGCAGAACCGCTTTTAAATGGCGTAATTGTAAGCGAAATATAATGTTTCACGAATTCTGCAGATATAGTTTTTCACACAGATTTATTCAAAGAGTTATTAGAGATAGAGTGGGCAATAAAAATAATCTTTAAGTTATTAATAATTAAGATCGTTTAAGGAATTTTTCTTCAATATTGATGCATTTTGGGTATGTATGTAGTAGCAAGTGACACTAAGTAAACGATATGCAACATGATCCCTTCAACTGGATGACACATGTCTCGTCTCTCGAGGTTCAGACTCTTCAGGGCGCCGACATATACCATACCATCAAGAATAGGGAATAGCGTATATACATATATATATATATATATATATATATATATATATATATATATATATATATATATATATATATATATATATATATATATATAGAGAGAGAGAGAGAGAGAGAGAGAGAGAGAGAGAGAGAATATATATATATATATATATATATATATATATATATATATATATATATATATATATATATATATATATATATATATATATATATATATATATATATATATATATATATGTACATACATATATATACAGCTAGGAAGAATGACTTTTGAAAGCGTGAAAAATATAGTCTATTTATCTATTTAGGAGTAAGGATAACAAACAAATATGAAGAAGAGAAGTAGATAGAACCACTTAAGAGTTCTTAGATCTTGAAGTTCTTAAGATCGAAAGTCCTATTTAGCAATATTAAATTAAGACTATATGTGTATAATACAACATTGAAATAAGTTGGTTTGTAGGGATATGAAACATGGGATCTAAAGAAGAAAGTAGAAGAAAAATTGTTAAGTTGGGAATGCAGAATAATTAGAACGATAACAGGAGGAAAGAAATTCGAAAGCCTTGTATATGAGAAGAACGAATGAAGAAATTTAAAATATTTTCAAAGTCAAGGATAAACACAATAGTGAAATTGGGAAGACTGCAGTGGCTGGGCCAGGTAGAGAGAATGGAAAAAGATAGGGCGGTGAAGAAGACTACATAAAGAGAGAGGGTGTCATGGAAGATCTGACTGTGATCTGAATCCGTTCGTTTGGTGAATTTTCACATTATTTCCTATGTTTCGCCAAACTCTCATTTGACATTTTCAAGTCTTTGCTCTCCTGGTAGACATCGATCCACTGCAGGATGAAGATCTCTTCAGCATGCTTCCAACTTTCACGGCCCTGGGCTCTCCTCTGCCACTCGGGTCCAATATCAATAGTCTTATTGGACTACTGTTGTCTAACAGTAGTCAGGAGTTATACACCCCCGACAGTTGGGTTCCACAATCTCATGTGAAACGCACAACAACCTGCGTCTCCGCCAAAAAGGACATTCGTTAGTTGCTTGACTGGGAAGAAGCCCCACCCATCCTTTACATTGGAGGGCACATGTTACGTCTGTTAGACTCATCAGGATACCGACATATGCTCTCTCGTCAGGAATAAGAGCGACGAGAAGTCAGCGAAAATATGGGTTGTTTGATTGTGCAGAGGGACTCCCTATTCTTGGCAAAGGAACCATATGTCGGGTCGGTACCCTGATGAGTGTAATCACCAACATACGAAACATGTGCCTTCCAGTGTTAGGGATTGGTGAGGTTCCTTCGCAGTCAAGCAACTTTTTATATCAAACATTCCTAAACTGCAATCAAATAGTTTTAGAAACAACAATTAAAACACAAAAAAGACTTACATTTTCTGGTCTTTTACTCGTATAAAAAGGACATGTAAAAAAAATTAATAATGGGTATAGCCCCCGAATTTACTAATAACTTCAAATATTCGGTTTTTCATTGAAAGAAATCTAACCTTTGCCAGAGTTCAGGGTCTGTTCTACCATTCCATTCCACACAAGGTTCATTCTGATCTTCAACTCAGCAACCGATAAAAATGTTATCCATATTTTTAAACCAATCTTGCGAGATCACCCCATAAGTTTTCTATCGGATTTAAATCAGGAGTTTTTTCGGGACAATCTAAAATGTCTTGCTGGAAAATCCAGTGTTCGTCACCTAATTCAGATCCGATCGGCAAGAGGGGCTCTGCCAGAAGTTTTCTGTATCCATCAGCATTAATTTTGTGTGATATAAAAACTGGGGTAAGCCCCCAGAACAAAGAAAAGAGCCCCCAGAAAAAAATTTTTTGTAAGTCATGCTAGCATATTTTTTCATTAGAAAACCATATTTGTATTCACTGAGCATCCCAGGTCGCCGTTCGTTTGATAATTTTCAACAACTGGATTTTATGCCTAGGTTGTAAATGAGGTTGTATACGTAATATATTCGGAATGGTTATTTGCGTTGTATATAGTTTTTTGGCCGACATTTAGCCTCGTTTGTTTGATTATTTCAACGCTTGAGAAATTATCAGTGGAAGCCAATCTCAAAATGATTCTTTCATCTCTAATGGACATTTTTTTGGCCTTCCACTTCTCGTTTTCCTCATTCTCTTGCTTCAGTCTTAAAAACAAATATTAACTACAGTTTTTGATCTTGCCATTTTCTTAGCAATAACACGCCAGTTTCTTAGCAATACACAAGTCAGCTCTGAGGAGTAAAAAACACTAATTTCACCTTTTTAAAAATCGGTCAGTTTATTTCCTTTCGGTATTGTCACAGTAAAATTGACGCAATAACGCATGGACACTTTTTCCACTGGATTAGTTAAAAGTAAAAACCGAGAGTCCAGGGTCCTCCATTCGTCATCGTGCACAAAAATTGGACATTTCACTCTTCAACGTAATCTCACTAAAGATTTGCACCTCCATGCTTATAAAATCCAATGGACTCAACAACTTCTGCCAATTGACCATGCACAGCGAAGAGAGTTCACCAATTGGACCATTTTCACCTCGATGGCTTTACAATTGCTGAATTTGCAGCTCCGAAAATCCGCGAATGATTTATCAAAACAAATGCATTCTCAACGTGCCACTGTTTAATGTGCATTGTGGTCTGGACGAATCATTGGATTATTTATCTTTGAATAAGAAGCAGATGGCAGTGGCATGATAACCCAGTTTTTTGTTCCTCAATTGGAAATATTGCTCTTGAAGGCATATGGTTTCAGCAAGACGGTACCAATTACTATATAGCTCACGAAAAATTGACTGTCTTGCACGAGTTTTTTCCTGATCGTGTCAGTGCTCATTTCGGTAATCAAAATTGGCCGTCACGATCTTGCGATTTAACACCTACGGATTTTGTTTGTAGGGTTTTCTGAACTTGTAGGTTTACGCCAATAAACCCATGATCACCCAAGCACTAAAGGCAGAAATTGAATTCTGTATCAACGAAATACCGTCACATTTATGCAAAACCGTTATCGACAATTTCGCCAGAAGAGTACGCCTGTGGCATCAAAGCCATGGCAGCCATTTTCTGAATGTGTAAACCATATTTTATTTAAAAATCACATCTTGCGCTCTTATTGTAACAAACACCCTTTAGTTTATGTTCGTAAATATTTACTGTCCTTATAATGTTTACTCGGATTTCCACCTTTAGATGCATATTGGTATTAATTCGTAGCTTATTCACTTTAGAACATGCAATATTCACTTTAGGACTCCGAAATCATAACTAAAACAAAATAAAAGGTGTGGAAATGTACGTGAACATTTAATAAATAATAGTAAAAAGTTAAATCAAAATATTCTTAGCTACTTCTAAGTGTCAAAACTCGTTGGTTTATTAACTTTATAGAACTCTAAAAAATATTGTAGGCAGTTGCAGACAGTCACACTTCAGAAAATTTAATCCATTAAAATTCACACAGTGCAATGAGTACTCGGTTAAAACAAGGAAAAAAGTTGCATTGTTCCTAGTAAACTAACCATGGATAAGGAAATAACGATCTAAGATTTCACCAATGAAAAACCCCAATGCATAAAAATAGATTTTTTTGTAATTATTAAGAAACTGTATAAACACTGGCCTATTTTTAATTAAACTGAAGCTATATATAAGAAACTTTGTTGACTATTAGAAATTTAAATATTTATGTATGAGGTGTATAAATAAAGTAGAGAGACTGATTTTTTATATTTTTTTTAATTAAAATTACAATTCTACACTGTCTCCTTCAAAGTAGTTGCCTTGAGAAGCCACACTGCACTGGTACGGTACTCTTCGTAGCAGTGTTGAGGTTCTATAAGGTAAATTTTCAATCTTGGGAAAAGGAAAAATTCACAATGACTCAAGTATGGTGAATGGGCTGGGCTCAAGGGCTACGGAGCTCCAGCGGTGTTTTTATATACCAAAAATTCGCTAATTAAAATCGCTCTGTGGCGAGGTGGTAGGTGTTCTTGATATTCGATCTCACACGAGTAGCTCTTTTTCGAAGTCTTTCAAGAACCGTTTGATAAAAATGTCGGTTTACGGTTTGGCCTTGGGGTACAAATTCTTTATGGACCCCTATGTTTCCAAAAAGCAAATCAGTATGCTTTTAATGCTTAATTTGCTCATTCTAGCTTTTTTTGCAGTGGTGTGGTTGGAGTGTGTCACTGGCGCTTCGTTAGCAGGTCGTTTTCAAAAATCCAAGACTCGTCACCAGTAATGCCACATTAATCCGCCCCAAAACATCTAGACATGTTTCGCCTGTGTTGTCTCTTTGATCCCGAGACAGGTTTTTTTCGCGCAGATCTTCTGCATTACCAATTCATTGCACAAAATCTGATGAACGATTGTAAGTCAAATTCAGCTCTTCCTCGATAATTCTAACCGCTAAACGACGAACAGAACGAAGAAAATCCTGTATTATGTGGTCATTTGCATCACTTCCTGCAATTGAAAGCCTTTCAATTCGATGTTTATCCTCAATCAAGTTTTGCTTTTTTGAGAATGTCTTAAATCACCTGAAATCCTGGATCCTTTTTTCGGTTTGTTGAAATTTTGAAAAACTTTCCGTCACAATTGGACGCATTGTCACGCATTGGACGCTTTGAAATACAATATCCTAGCGCATTATAGGTCCACGAAAATAATTGCTACGGACCACCAGGTGACGCTAGGAAGTTCAAACTCGTACTGAAGACGCATCAGATAACTGTTTGCCTCGTTACAGCGTAGTCAGATCGAGCTCTATGTCATCGGTGTCTTATCTAAATCTAAATTATGTATTAACTTCAACAGATACATAATTTCCATTTATTCCAAGATCTCAAAAATAATGATAAAGCAGGTCTATTTCGAATAGAGTGTATTCTTAACATTGTATCTTCGTGTCTGAAGAACTCACTGTATCCGAATTATATATTCAAATAAAACAACCAAATTAGATGTTTTGAAACTATTTATTTTATGTGAAATAACATTCAATGGCTTTAATGTTTGAAAACAATTTCGGACAAATGACAAATGTATTTCTAACAAAGCGCATTCTGTCAATCGAATTTCTGACCACTTTTGCAAACAGTCGGGGTCTTATGTGCGCAATTGTCTAAGTTAGGTGAGTCTTCAACGCGTCAATGGTTGCTGGTTTATTAACATAGACCAGGGGTCTCCAAACTTTCCAGCCATAGGGCCATACTAATTACTCCAGTAAGTTCCAAGGGCCAAAACCGTTTTAATTTTCCTGTCATCTATAATTTCAAAATTGATGGACACGGATTGATAACGGATTGATGCGGGCCGGATTGGACCTACGGACCGTAGTTTGGAGACCCCTGACATAGACCAAAAATTAAACATAACCCTAAAGAAAATAACCTAAAGGCGTTAAATCACATAGCCTTAGTGGAAATAATTTTCTCACCGATTTGATCTCTCAATAAATCAAATTGTTACGTTGCCCTTAGGGGTATTTGACGAAAAAAACATTGACAACATTATTTTTATAGTTATTTACGTTTCTGTAACACTGGGGAACAATTTGAAAAATAATTTCTGTTGAGTTCGATATTTAAGCTGTTTTATACGTAAATTGACATGCTAATTCCAAAACTTTATTTAATTTTTTTCTATCACGTCAAGTTTTTTCTCTACAGTTGTTGCGCATCCGACTAAGCTTGGCGAATCACAGACTATCAAAGAATTACTTACTATCGTCCAGAGAAAGTGAATTTAGGCAGTACTTCAGAAATAATGACGGATTGGTATATTGCCAGAACGTAGAAGGTTTAATGAAAGAATTGGCCATTTCTAACTATAACGCAACTCAATGGCGACTGTTTATAGATAGCTCAAAGCGTAGCTTGAAGTGTATTCTCCTACATAATGGAAATTTATACGGTTCAGTCCCAATAGGTCATTCAGTTTCTTTGCGTGAAGAATATGGCGACATAAAGAAAATCATTGACTTGTTGCAATATAACATGCACCAATGGATCATCTGTGTTGACCTAAAAATGGTCTGTTTCCTTCTTGGCCAGCAACGCGTGTATACCAAGTATCCATGTTTTTTGTGTATGTGGGACAGCAGAGCTCGTGAGAAGCATTGGGTACAATCTAACTGGCTACCAAGATATGACCTAAGACCTGGTGATCCAAACATTTTAAATCAGCCACTTGTCGACAGAAAAATGTATTTCCGCCTTTGCATATAAGACTAGGTCTCTTGAAGCAATTTGTTAAGGCTTTGTCAATTGAATGAGACTGCTTTAAGTATATCATTTCGGCATTTCCTAGCCTGTCATATGAAAAGATAAAGGCTGGTGAGTTTGATGGTCCATAGATTCGGCAACTCGTTAAAGATGAAAATTTCACTGAAACAATGACCGAATTTGAAAGAAATGCTTGGTTGGCTTTTAAAAATATTGTTAAAGACTTTCTTGGAAATACACGAACCCCGAATTACATCGAAATTGTTCAACAACTCTTGGAAAGCTTTAAAAAGCTTGGTTGTAACATGAGCATCAAACTGCATTTCTTACATAGTCATCTTGCTAACTTCCCAGAAAATCTTGGTGCTGTTAGTGATGAACAGGGCGAGCGATCCCACCAAGATCTAAAGGTTATGGAAGCGCGGTATCAAGGTAGATGGGATGTCAGTATGATGGCTGACTACTGTTGGAGCATCAAGCGAGAATGTCCACACACTGTACACTCCAGAAAAAGCTATAAGAAGAAATTTTAACCATAATATATTTTATTTATTTTTTGTATAAACACAATTTAACTTTTAATAATATATTAACCTCTGTATGAATAAAATATTCTAATCTATTTGGTCAGATCTCACCTTATTTCCTTTCGTATGTACACTTTTAAGGTAAAATGAGGGGTATGCTGTAGCTTAAGAACTTGATGTGATAGAGAAAAACTGTGAATATTTTTGCATTCAGAGATGAAAAATTAGTCAAAAACAAGTCACAGATCCAACTCAACGAAATTGCTGTTTCCCAGTGTAATTTTTATTTAATATGCTACACTATAATACGATAGAATTCTGAGACAAATTTAATATAATTATTATGTTCCTTTCTATCTTTTTTCCCAACTAAGCTAGATTTTAAATGAAGTGCGGGCTGCAGCCAAAACGCTTCATTCCTCTAAAAATTTTCGGGCGATGCGAGTGGTATTAAGGATTACCGCCCTCTGCATTATTTTAAACAGATTTTCTTCTAGTCCCAGAAATTTGATGTTATTTTTCAGATTCTTTGGTATAATGCTAGTTGTTGAAATTATCAATGGCACAATATGGACCTGGTTCAACTTCCATATCCGTTTGATTTCTAACTTGAGGTCTGTATATTTTTGTACTTTTTCTTCAGCCGTCTTTTGAATGTTGTTTGTGTTTGGAACAGCTATGTCGATTAGGAATGCTGTTTTCTTCTTTTTGTCCACCAATATAATATCTGGCCTATTACAGTGAACGATTTTGTCGGTTATTATTGTTCGGTCGTAATATAACCTGAAATCGGCTGAATCTAGTACCGCCTCCGGGTCGTATTTATAATAAGGAACTCGCTCTGTTATAAGGTTATTACGACTTGCAAGCTCCTGGTGGACTATACTGGCCACCTGATTATGACGGTGAAGATAGTCCGTCTGGGAGAGTCTACCACTTACTGCTACAATATGTTGGATAATATCAGGCTTTTCGTGGTATTTCCTACAAGTGTCATTTGATACACGTGCATCCTTAATGATATATTTTTGGTAGTTTTTTGTGTGCTCGACCTGATCCTGAACTGCACACATAAAGCCTTCAGTCTCCGAAAAAGACCTCCCCATATCAACCAGGTATTCGACGCATTCTTGTCGACTTCATAACGGTCAAGATCATGGGGGTGTCTACCATGTAGAGACATATTTTCCACTCTTGTATAATTGTTCCAGTTGTCTGAATGCTCTCATTTTGTCATTCCATTTGTTTAAGATTCAGAGGCGTATACATCAGCTAAACACACGATGGCATATAGCGGGAATTCGATCATTCTTTGATGGAAATATGCTCTTAAACTCGATATTTGTTTTTCGTGTAGGTTACATACATTTATAATTTCTCTCCCTCCTTCAATTCTTGGTAAAATAAGTCGTTTTTTACTACTGTGCGGGTGGTGTTTCCTATATTTCTTTAGTGTAGTTCTAAATATTCATTGAAGCCTTTCGATATCTGTATTTGACTAAGATCTAATTCCAAACAAATATGTCAAGGCTGGTATAGCAAAAGTGTTTATAGCTTTTACTATATTTCTACTGTCTGGGTCAGACTTGCATATTCTCTCTGGACGTGAATTCTTTAATTAGTGTTCCCTTAATGAGCTTATGCTCAACTGTCTTAGACTGTTCTATTCCCAGATATGTATATACTTCACCCTCATGCAATGGCTCTATATATTCTTGTTCTGAAGTGACAAACCCTGTCGTCTCTAACTTAGATCCCCTCATTATGTTAATGGTTCTGCATTTATCTAATCCAAAGTGCATGTTAATATCAGCTGTAAATTTCTCCACAACCTGAATGAGTTGTTGCAATTGCGGTGGCGATGATGCATACAATTTTAAATCATCCATGTACAGCAGATGTGATATACTTTGATTTTGCAGTTTGTATCCGATTGGCGTCCTTTTAATCATATTAGAGAGTGGATTCAGAGCCAGGCAAAACCTCAGAAGGTTCAGCGAGTCCCCCTGAAATATGCCGCTTGTCACCTGAATTTCCTCAGTCCTGGTCGTACTTCCATTTTGCGATAAATGAATAGTGGTGCGCCACTCTTTTATCCGGTCTTGAAGTGTGTTTATTAAAGCTGGATGAACTTTGTATATTGTTAACATCTTAATTAGCCAAGAGTGTGGAATCGAGTCGAAGGCCTTCTGATAATCAATATAACAGCATGAAAAAATTTCGATTTTTCTTACGAGCGTGTTTCATTATAACTGAATCTATAATAAGTTGTTCTTTACACCCCTGCTTTCCCTTTCTACAACCCTTTTGCTCTTCATTTAGTAAACCATGTTTATCTATATGTTCTGTGAGTAGTACAGTGAAAGTGTGGTGTTAGAGGCGGTTCCTTTGGCGGATCGAGGAATTTCTTTTGGTTCTCTTATAAACTCATTGAAATGTTTTACTACGAAAGGGTGAAGACGTGAACTTTTTATACCAGTAATTATGTATATCGAAGACCTCTTTAACATACTGATTCGTTTTGTCATACTTAGCATGAATTCTAAATCTTTCTAATATTCTGGTTGCTTTTATCGTCAAATATTTCCTGGGATTGTCTCGACTGAATTCCAGAAGTCTGCCTATATCTGCCCGTATACTTTTAATCTTGCGTCCTAATCTTTATTGCCATCCCTGTTTAGCGTTCTGCTGTGATGATATTTTTTCATAAGGTTGTTTGACTATTTTATATCCATTTACAACCACTGCAGTTTGGGCCGCGCAATAGACAACTGTATGTAGGTCTTCGAATGAGTTGAGTATGTTGCCCGTTTTAGGAAGAATTTCTTTATTTAGAATATGAACGATCTTTGCCAGTCTAATGGTGGAACTTTGTTTTGGTATATGAGGCCTTGTTATTGGGTCGGTTTTAGGTATTCCGTTAATGTAGTAGTGAACATTTCGCGGATCAAGCGCACTAGTTTTCTATCGGATTGAGCATCATTTGAAATATATGTTTGGCCTGATGTAATATTATTGATTATATCATGTGAAGCGTCGGTGGGAGTGCTTGCTCTAGTATTCTCAATATCTTCATTAATATGAGGATCTATGGAATGTAATTCGTCTGCAACATCTTGTTGCAACTCCGCGAGTACGTTTTCCGGAATGAGCTTATTTCTTATTATGACCCTTCTTTGATCAGATATACGTTGTGCTGTAACTGGGATATCTGGATACTGCAAGGTAAATAACCTATGAAGTTCATTTCGGTATGATATCTGATCTGTTTTTAATTTTGTGATTTTGTAAAACGTACGCGTTACGTAAAACACAACTCTCTCCATAAGTATTAGTTTTGGGTTCAAGGGGAAAAAACGGTCACCCAAGGCAGAGCCCCTTTTCTATATCAGTTTTTCTAATGTTGTGAGATAGCGACACTCTTGTCCTTTTTGTTGTTTAGAACAATATCCGACCTGTTATAATCAACCGTTCGATCAGTAGTGATTGGTCTGTCCCAGTAAAGAATGGTATTGGATGATTCAAGTACAGGAGAATGCGAGTACTTATAATATGGAGGAGGTGCGCTTTCTAATAGCGAGTATTTTTTTGCACTTTGTTGATGTATAATTTTTGCTAGCTGATTATGCCGTCCTAAATAAGCATTAGGAGGAAGGGCCGGGCAACCGCCAATAAGGTGCTCAATTGTTTCCCCCAAAGTACCGCATTTCCTGCACTTATCGGCTACGTCCAAATGCAGTATGTGCTTTTCATAGTTTTTTGTTCTTGTTATCCTATCTTGAATAGATATCGCGAAACCTTCTGTTTCTGGGTACAAGAGTCTATCGGTCAGCCACTTCAGAGACAATTGTTCGTCAATGGTGTCCTCTTCGAGTGACTTAGGAAACCCTCCGTGCAATGTTTGTCCTTTCCATTCTCGATCGCAATCCGTGAGTGTTGTCAATACGATTTTGTTTATTTAGGTTCAGTGGGGTGAAACCCCGGTCCTCATTTGCAACCAATTTCATTAATAATAATAATAATAATTATTATTATTATTTTCCTTTCTTTTCATCTTTTTTCTCAGCCAAGCTGGATTTTAAATAAGGTATGGGCCTTAGCCAAAGCAACTTCATTCTTCTAAAAATTTTCGGGCGATGCGAGTGGTATTAAGGATTACCGCCCTCTGCATTATTTTAAACAGATTTTCTTCTAGTCCCAGAAATTTGATGCTATTTTTTAGGTTCTTTGGTATAATGTCAGTTTTTGATATTAGCAATGGCACAATATGGACCTAGTTCAACTTCCAAATCTGCTTTATTTCTAGTTTGAGGTCTGTACATTTTTATACTTTTTCTTCAGCCGTTTTTTGAATGTTGTGTGTGTTTAGAACAGCTATGTCGATTTGGAAAGCTGTTTTCTTCTTTTTGTCTAACAATATAATATCTGACCTATTACAGTAAACGGTTTTGTCGGTTATTATTGTTCGGTCGTAATATAACCTGAGATCAGCTGAATCTAGTACAGCTTCCGGGGTGTATTTATAATAAGGAACTTGCTCTGTTTTAAAGTTATTACGACTTCCAAGCTCCGGGTGGACTATACTGGCCATCTGATTAGGACGACGAAGATAAGAAGTCTGAAGTGTCGGAGAGTCTACCACATGCTCCTACAATATGTTGGATAGTGTCACGCTTTTCGTGGCATTTACCAGACATGCCATTTGATACTCGTGCATCCTTAATGATATATTTTTGGTAGTTCTTAGTGTGCACGACCTGATCCTGAATTGCACACAAAAAGCCTTCAGTCTCCGGAAAAAGACCTCACCATGTCAACCATGTTCGACGCACTCTTGTCGACTTCAACGGTCAAGATCATGGGAGAGTCTACCATGTAGAGACATATTTTTCCACTCTTGTATAATTGTTCCAGTCGTCTGAATGCTCTCATTTTGTTGGTCCATCTGTTTAAGATTCAGAGGCGTATAATTATCATCAGCTAAACACACGCTGGTATATAGCGGGCATTCGATCATTCTTTGATGGAAATGTGTTCTTAAACTGGAAATTTGTTTTTCGTGCTGATTACATATATTTATAATTCCTCTCCCGTCTTCAATTCTTGGTAAAGTAAATCGTTTTTTAATACTGTGCGGGTGGTGCGTCCTATATTGTGTTAGTGTAGTTCTAATTATTCGTTGTAGGCCCTCGATATCTCTGTTTGGCCAAAATATAATTTCAAACGAATATGTGTAGGCTGATATAGCAAACGTGTTTATAACTTTTATTATATTTCTACTGTCTAGGTCAGACCTGCACTTGCCTTGAAGTCTGAACGTGAATTCTTTAGTTAATGGTTCCTTAATGAGTTTATGCTCAACACTCTTGGACTATTGTATTCCCACATACTTATATACTCCCTCAACTCAAAAAGCTGGAAACCATAAACCGATTCCTCGCGACGCTGGAGTTCGGCTCGGAGCCTGGGGATAAATTTCATTATAACCCAGTATTCCGTTGGCATTAAGACGAAAATTTTCGAACTATGTGGCAGGTATGCAACAATATAGTTCATTGTCCCACTTTTATGATATTTCTATTTAGTTCGCAATTTTTTAAACTTTTGGAGAACCTGTGGCTCACCAATCCCTCTGCGGAAATTACAAAAGGTTCCATGTTCACTTTTTCAAGTTGCCAGATGTTCTTCAATTTATAAGAAAGATTCTCATACTTAGAAACCTTTTCCACCTCCGTTTTATGTATATTATGAGACAGTGGTATAGCAATATCAATAATTGTTCCCCGCTTATCTTTTATTATTTATTAAGACTATGTCTGGTCTATTGTAGCCGACAGTCCTATCAGTTATTATCGGTATATTCCAGTAGAGCAGCACATCGTCAGACTCCAGAATAGCTTGAGGACTGTATCTATAATACGGCGAAGTAGATGTTAGAAAAAGACCATGATTAAGTGCCAGTTTTAGGTGGATTATCTTAGCAAGCTGATTATGCTTTCCTAAATATGCGGTCTCTGCTAAGTAGGACATCCACCAATTACGTGCTCACCACTCTCCCCTATTTTGCAACACTTTCGATATACATCTTCAGTTTTTTCTTTAAGAATATATTTCTTGTAATTGTTGATTTTTATGATTTTACCCTGGATAGCAATAACAAAACCCTCAGTTTCCGGATATAGTTGATTCTCATCTAACCAGAGCAGAGAAGCTTTTTTATCAATATTATTACCATTTAATAATTCTACATATCTACCATGAATTGATTTATGTTCCGAGAGATTTATGTTGTTTTATATTGTCCCTGTTTCGACAGTGTGGTTTGCATGCTCAGTTTTAGTAGTGTATAATTGGGATCAAACTGAGCTGCGTGCATCACAAGTTGATCGTTCGAACTTAGAAAATGTTAGGAAGCTTTTTTCCCTGACTAAAACACAATTCTTTGATGTAAGTAAGCCCTCTACCTCCATGTTTTCGAAGAATGTATAATCTCAACACAGAAGAAATGGTCTGCAAACAACGGAATGTTTTTTGTTAAAAGTCGTCTAGTCATGCGGTCTAGCTCTTCCAGTTCTATGTTTGACCATTTGACCACTCGAAATGAATATGTTAACACCGGTACTGCCCATGTGTTGATTGTCTTACATATATTCCCCCCTGAGAATTTGGTATTCAGAAGCTTTGTTATTCTTTTCTTAGATTATTAGTATTATTATTTTTTATTTTTTTAACATTATTAATTCGGTACATAAAAATTAGAGCCATTATTATGGCTATCATGGTCAGGGCTATCTTTCAAGCACTCTTCGGATCATACGCACTGTTCCCAGAATGGCGGCTTTCAAGCAATCGTCGCTGAGTTTAGTATTGAATCTTAGCCTTTCCAGGTGTTTTACAAAGTTCTTCTGCATTGATCTATTGGTTGAGATAATAAATGGTACTATTGTTACATCCTTTAGTTGGTATGTATGTTTTAAATCATAGGCTAAGTCTTGATATTTTTGGATTTTTTTCAGCAAAGCTCTTATTTACATTCTGATTCATAGTACCTTTCTTGGTTTTCTGTGAACTTTAGTTTTTTACTTAGTTGTAGATGTACTATTTTTGCTATGTTGTGTCTTTCTAAAAAGTCATGTGGTGCTAGAGCAGACCCAGAGCTTATACGCTGTATTGTTTTAGTTGTCTTATAGCACATTCTGCATTTGTCATTTATATTTGTATCTTTTAAAATATGTTTTCTGTATGCTTTTGTACTTACTATTTGTTCTTGAATAGCGCACAGAAATCCTTCGGTTTCTCCTGTTAATGTCAAGCTATTGAGAAATCTTAACGATCGCATTTTATCAACATTCTTAGATTCCAGAACACTAAAGTATCGCCCTTGTAGGGCTTTTCGCTTAAGTTCATTCAATTTGTCATCAGTACTGGACTCTTTTGGTGTGATATTGTCAGTGTGTTTTAAATTTAATATGGAATATCTTTTATCAACCTCCCGAATAACTTTATGGGGGGGATTTGCGTTGCTTTTAAAGTATTGCCTTAAGTTACGCGTTTGTCTATGACATGTTTCTGACATGACCTCTGCCTCCACTAGTTCTGGGTAGGTATAATCTTATTGTTGACGATGAGGGGTGGTGGATTCTGCATTTTGTTAATATTCTCCGGACTGATCTATCTAGTTCTTGTAAATCAGTAACACTCCATCTTAGAACTTCAAAGGTATAGGTAAGCACTTTTACCGCTCAGGATTTTATTGACCCTATTTCATGACGTGAAGGTAAATATGTTTCTGCCAACTTTTTAACTCTTAAGAGATATTTTTTCTTATAATTTTTTTTCATTGCCATATCTTTGATCTGCCCTGTTTGCATCATCCTCAGATATTTGTAGGTGGATTCCGTTAATGTTTGGATTTCTTCATTGCTTACGAATTCCATATTTGAAATTTCTATAATTTTTCCTTTCTTATAGTGTATGATAGCACATTTACTAAGCCTAAAGTTCATTTTAATTTTCTTGCTGTATCGGCTTACGATTTCAAGCATGCTTTGTAATTGTGATTCACTAGAAGCTTAAAGTTTTAGATCGTCCATATACATTAGGTGTGTTATTCGGCAATTCTTTTGTTTTGCAATTTGGTAGCCGTATTTTGTGTGTTTAAGCATATTACCCAAGAGATTTAGCGTTAAACAAAACAAATAGGGCTGAAGCTGTTCTTCCTGGAATATTCATCTTTTTATATCTATCTAAGCAGTCTCATATGTAATCTGCGCTGTTCTGGCTATTAATTTTCTGCTACAATTCTTCATTACTTTTTGTAAGATTTGTATACATTTTTCATTAATTTTATGTACTTTCAAAACTTCAATGAGCCAAGAATGGAGGACCGAGTCATACGCCTTTTGATCATCTATCCATGCGATTGATTGATTTCGTTGTTTGTCCTGAGCTTGTTTTCCAACTATTGTATCAATGACTAGTAGTTCCTTGGCACACCGTGATTTCTCTCTGCGCCTATTTTGTTCTTCAGCAATTATTTTATTGGTGTTTAAGTATTTGGTGATCTTGGTGCATATAATTTTGGTCATTAGTTTGTATATTTTAGATAGGCAGGTAATCGATCTGTAGTGCTCTGGACTGTTTGCCTCCTCTTTCTTGGGTATCATGAAGGTTGTTGCGGATTTTGTTAGGCAGTAAGTCCGGGGACTCAACAATATTTTGGAAGAATTGTGCCAACATTCCATGTATACTGTTGTTAAACAGTATTTATGTTGTTAAATACTTTATTCAAAAGTTATGCACTCCGTCTGATCCCGGATTTTTCCAGTTTGCTGTTTTTTATAGCGGTTTTAAGGTATTCTTGTTTTATTAGGATATTCTTCATAGCTGTTATATTTTTAGTGTGCTCTTTTTTTCGTTACCTAAACAGTAATCAGCTTCATGTTTTATTTCTGTACTTCAGATATTGCTCCAAAATTGGTATATTGAGTCACTATTTGGAGGTTGTTGATTCAGGGGTTTTCTCTGCTTTAGAGTTCTAAAAAATTGTTGTTGGTTGTTATGAAAAGCCCTAAGTTGGCTTTTCTTTACGTTGTTTTCGTGATATCTTCATATTCTTGCTCCGAAAACTACAATTTTTGCTTCAATAAATCAATATGCAGTTTTATGTCAGCTATTATGTCCTTTGCGTTAGTGGGTATTTTAGCTTCATCTAGATTTTTTTTTGCATTTTGTTGAACTTTCAGCGATGCGGTTTTATTTTTGCCCGTATAACAAGTGAGAATGCCTATACGTTTCCGGATTTTGTTAATGTTTTTCTCTAGTCTTTTTTTCCATGCCGGTTTTCTCTCTGATACGTCATGTTTAACTACAAGATTCTTGTTATGTAATATCTGAAAGTTATTTGCTTCTCAAACAGTTATATCTGCTGCGTAAATGACATTATAGATAGTTTCTATATTAATGTCCGGAATTTGATAAGTTTTAAGGATACTAACAATAATTTTTACATCATTGCTTACACTGGGAGTGGCCTGACATTTTGGTATTTGTGGTCTGTTAGAGATTGGTATGCCTTCATATTTTATTAGATTAGTCTCCAGTTATGTGCTCATTTTTATATGCGCATCTTTTAGTGGTGTAACTAACATTGTGTTCAGCTCCATACAATTATTTTTACTAACCTTTTCGGTGTTAGTTGTCTCCTGTGGTTCCTCTAGCAGATATTCATCTTGTTCATTTGTTCCGTGTGGCTTTGTCTCTCATCGCATGTATCTCCGCTTCTGATAATACAGCTCTTCTTAATATAGAGTTTACTTAGCTAGCTAAGTTTTGTACATAGGACGAGTTGTTACCATATTTCGTGAAGCCGTTTTCGGTACAGTGTCATATCAGTTTCGATTTTTGTTGCTATGAAGTATGCTTACATAAGCTGTAATTTTTCTTTGGTCCAACGCATACGGCCTCGTATTTGGATCTGCGAATCTGAGGGAGGTGGGTGTCCAACTTCCAAGCATGATTCATCTGATCTTTGTTCGATCTGGCCTTGCAGCATCGTTAAACGAGCTGGCGCCGCCGCCAAAACACGCGCAGTGCTATCGTGATCCACTTTCGAAGAAGCCCCTACTTCGACAACATCCGAGGTATTTTCTAAACTATCAAAAGCAATGATTCACAGCTCATAGAGTTGCTAGCCCATAGAACCAGTAGGGTCATATGTAGAAATATATGTTTTTTTTTGGAGTGTAGGATAATTATTTCGGATTTTTTCTAGGATAGTGGTTTAAGGTAAAGCTGGGGTATTTCGGGATTGCTAAACCCGTACCTATTTGGACGAAATAGGCCCCTGAGGGTCAGAATACCGTTTCTCTGAAATCAGACGCCTTTCTGAGTTAGTTTTGGATCACTATTTGTATTTGATTTCCTCAGTAGAGAAAATGAAAAATTTGAACTTTACAAGGAAGCAACGTTTCTAAAGCAGCGTGACTAAAGGACTTTGACTGCCCTTTTAGAAGTAGGGATCAGAAGAGAGTAAAAGCCTATTACATCTGTATTGCACTGCTCTCGGAAAAATTTTCTTGGGTAACTTTTGCGGCCTCTTCTGATAAAGCTTTTATAGGAATTAAAGCGTGTTTAATTACAATAGGTCCGTCCGAGTAATATTTTGTGGACCGTAGGTGACATCGAGTGCCATGTATATAAGGTATATTGCGTTTTTAGAATATCGTTGGCCGATTGGCTGCAATAAATTCTTAACAACCCTTGCCGTAACGAAACCCAGCAAAGTTGCAAGAAACGTAAACAGGGACAGGCCTAATAAAATAACAGTAAAAAAGATAAAATTCATTTTATACCTGCTTTAGTAGTTTCGAAATAGTTTAGTTCGCATTCTTTTCTTAAACAGTGCAGTTCTATAATTACGATCGTATTTTTTGTTATTCGAAACTTGCTAAAAATGTGACATTCTTAATGATCATTGCGCCTCCGGTAGTGTTAATTTTAAAAGAAAACATTTATCGGCCGATGCTAAGTAAATTGTTAAAAATGTGATTGTTTCTTTATTGAATAGGGGGCTTAATGTAAATGCAGCCAGGCTGAAACGTCTTACAACAGACTACACATACTTACTACAGTTAAACATATTGTAACGAAGCCAATTAAAGCTAAAAAAGTCCGTAGTAATTCTAGTAAAAGCAAATGTGTTGATGAAAGTGACAAAGACTTAGTTTGAAGCAAAATTTATGCTATGTATGAAGGGCTAACCGCGGTTACATTGCATTCATTGCAACAGCGACTAAGGAAAGATAAAATTTGAAAAACATTCTTTGCAGCAGAACTAGTCTCCGATGAATATTATCTCAAATGGGTTGTGCATATCGGACCATTAGTAAAAAAAAGAGAAATGTTAATGGAATCACAACGATTGCAACGATGGCGGTTTAACTACTTAAACTCTATAATAGAATTTAGATTAGAAAATCGTCCCATTATCTACCTTGATGAAACAGGGTTCGATACACATGAGATGCCAGCAAAAGGATGGGTAGATATCAAGAAAATGCCAAACCAAGGCCCCAGCTAACAAGCGAAAAAAAATTACAATTTTACATGTTGGTTTCGACGATGGATTGGTTCCAAACTGTTTACGGTTGTCCACCAAAAATATTAAACTTTCATCTTTGGACTACCATGATGACACCACACCAGAATTTTTTGAAGATTGGTTTATAAACAGCCTTTTGCCTAATGTGGCTAAGGAAAGCGTAATTGTAATGAATGTCAAAAAACGATATCTACTTCGAAAATACATATAAAAAATGTTATTTTCTAGAAATATTATAAACATTTGATATTAAAAAGGAATATGTATGTGATATCATTGCTGCCTATATGGAGTATAGTTTATGTTTTATGTCTTCCCCCGAATTACTGTATTTTTAATCAAATTGAGCTTATGTGGCATCAGGTAAAATCCAATTTTAGGGCAGAAAACATTTCTCCGACTCTAAGTGCAAGTTGCAACTGCAACATTAATTAGAATAGAAGGTTGTAGATAGTATTCCAAGAGAAAGTTGGATAAATTCGATAAACCATGTTATTAAAATAGAAGATTCCTATGCATCATATACTAATAATATAGAACCATTACCACTATTATTAATGTAGATTAAAGTGACAGTGAAAGCGAAACCGATTTAAATTTTATAATTAAATTTAAGTTATAATTTGTATTGACTAATAGGTAACTTTATTTATTTATTTATTTTTATTGTACTAATAAATTCAAAATACACAATGCAATAAACAATGTTTTAGTCATACATAATAATAATAATCATAATTTAACAGTATTTTATTTATCCCAAAATTATTCAGAAGTTAAACCACTCCGGCTATGGTGCCTTTTAAGAAACTAGGAACATTTTTATTGAGATTTATTGGGACAATTAACATTTTACCAAAAGGCAACGAAATATCTTGAAACTGATTATAACATATAATTTTGCTGTATCATTACAATGTCCACATTACATTATCACCTCCAATATAACAACAAATCTATCAATAAGCCTGTAATCAGTTCCTGTGATTCTTGCGGAAGTTTCGAGATTCAAGAAAAACCTTCGACTGGTGTTACCATCATTACTGTTTCCATATTGTGTTTTTGGTATGTCAAAGAGAAGCCCACTTTCCCTTTTAAACTCACTCTGTTTCTTCTTTTCTTGCTTTTACATTTTTGTATTTTGTTCAGATTGTATCTGCCACTTTTTAATACTTATCTTATATAACAAATGGAGTAATGATTCCAAAAAACTTATACGAGCATATAAGATCGACAAACCAAATTTCAGATTTTCTATATTAATTTCATTGCATTTTGATAAATTATTAAATTATTTTGATGTAGTTTACAAATACACCATTTTATAATCGAAGATGCTTCAGTTGCGGTGTTGTACATTTTACCATCAACCATTGTTAAAAGCCTAGTGGGCTTTACTACTTTCTTTCTTCATCTGTAATATGTGTTGGTTCTAGAGATATAATGTAAGAATTGTATACTGATTGGACCAATTGGATAAAATGATTTGGACTGGATTGCCAAATCATTTTATTGTTATTAAAGCAAATAAGTCTTAAAAGAAGTAAACATGACTGCTGATATATGTTGGCGTTAGAATCATTGCTATTTTCAAATTTTTGTATGTACTGAGCTTGCATTGATCCATCACAGCCCCATTTATATAACAATTCCAGTAAACCTAACTCTGTAGTTCCAGGGAAGGATTCCGGACAGGGATTCCAGGGAAAGATCTTTTAAATATAATGCAAGGCTCTCTGCAGTTTTAGTGCCTGCAGTGATTTAACAGTGCCTGTAATTCAACTTCTGCACATGTATGATTCTTGTAACAGATAGCACTTTTTTTTTCCTTTTTTGCAAAATGACCTTTAGAAATATCGCGAATAATTTCATACTATCTTCTTGTTAAACATGCTTCAGCAATGCTTAATTGCTTGCTTATTAAAGATATTGCGGTGTTTCTTTTTCGAAAAGATTTTTTGTATTTGTCTCCTCTTGTAGGAGAAGCCATGATGTCTTTCAATACGTTTGATCCTCACAGGTTCCCTTGTTCCCCTAGCAGCATTTATCCCACATACAACAGCTCGTGATTTTTATTACTTGATCTTAAACATTTCGTTTTACGGCGTTTACTACGTTCGGAAAGGTGTTCAAAAGATTTGTGCGGACGGCCGGCACTTGTATTTCCGACATTAATAAAATGTATTTGTATATTGCTTTGTAGCCAATCGTGGTTCTTTTTTAAGAATGCCCGCTCTATTCTTCTAGCAGCTGGCATTTTAATTTCATTTGCGATTTAAATTACGAAAACTGGCGAATTAATTCAATTTTTTCAAAATCAAAATCCAACTGTTTGAAAAATTCCGGTTCGTCATATCTTTTTTAACTTAACTTTATCTAATATATATATATATATATATATATATATATATATATATATATATATATATATATATATATATATATACAAAGTTTGTTCTGAAAGTTTGTTCGAAGTTTGCCGCTGGTCATTTTCGAGAATTGACTTGTTTGAATTTACTGAATCTTGACCAGCTTATTGGCTCAAATAACTCTATGTTCGTTGGCTATGGTCATTGGAGCGGTCCTGTTGGAACCACATCTCCTCCAGATCATGTTTCTTTTAACGCAGAAGAACATTTGCTGCACATTACCGCACTATTATTTGCTTTGTGCTAGCACTTACTATCACTTAACTAACTCGAAAGGCTTCACTGCCTTGAGTCTTCTTGTTAGATTGGTGTTGTCGAGGAGGTAGATTGCCTCAACGTTCACGTGTTGGTGTAGCCGTTGTTCGTGACTCTTTGCGAATTTGGCAACACTCTGGTCAATAGTGCTCATCTGAATGTCTCGATGCAGATAACTATTTCTGATGTACCTTGGTGCATTGATGATGTTCCTCAGTACTTTGTTCTGGAATCTCTGGATGATTAGAGCATTACTCTTCGTGGCGCAGCCCCAGAGCTTCATGTTATAGGTCCACGCCGGTTTGAGTTTTTGTTTATACAATAGTATTTTCTTATATGTAGATAGACTGGAATGTCTACCAAGTAGCCAAAATATTTTCTTGTACCTTATATCGAACTCTCCTCTTTTATTTTTGACATGAACTTCTCAGCTAAGTTTTGCGTCTATTGTGATGCCTAGATATTTTACTGAGTTTGCATAGGGGATCTGGGCATGTTGATATTAATTGGAATCTTTTGTTCTCTTTTATTTGTGAAATTGATGTGTACATACTTTGTCTTGTTCAGTTTGATACGCCATCTTTTGATCCAATTGTTTGGTTTTAATCCAGTTTGGTTAACTGATACTTGGAGTTTATTTGCAGCCTCTTTATGATATTTGCCTACCGCTAGGATAACAGTGTCATCTGCAAATGTGGCCTCTGGTATCTTGTTCTAGTTGTGGAATGTCACTTGTGTAGATTAGGGACAGTATAGGCCCTAGGATGCTTCTTTGTGGCAATCCTGCTCCATTTTCTTTCAACTCTGTGTATGCTTCTTCTTGCTTTACTCTGAAGAATATGTCTGATATGTAGGACTCTAATAATTCAGAATATGTTTATGGAAGAAGCATATTCAGCTTATATTTAGCCCCATTGAGTCATACTTTGTCAAAAGCATGTGCAACATCAAGGAAGGTAGTTCAGCAGACTTCTTTACTTTCCAACGCTTTTTTAATTACATTGGTTATTCTGTGAACCTGATCTATGGTTCAATGAATCTCTCTCTCAAACCAAACTGACGATTTGATATTAGGTGCCTTTCATCAATAATGGGTTTCAGCCTTTTTAAGAATAATTTTGAGAACATAGGCAGTAGAGAGATTGGTTAAATATGATGACACTTTGTGAGGAGGTTTTTCTGGCTTAGGGATCATAACGACTTCTGCCACTTTTCATATCCCAGGAACATATCTTTATCTGAATGAGGCATCAGATAAATATGATTGATGATGACACACCAGATCAATATAATTCAAATTCGGAATTAAATAATCATTGATCATCGCCCTGTAATGAATCCCATTAACGAATTGATAAATTTGGATCTTCATCAGTATAACGATATTTTAATCGGAATGCGTAGTTTTTTGTCTTGCTTTTGTTTTAATATCGAACAGCGTGAAATGCGTTAAGAATTTATCGATAATTCGGCGAATATATGCTTGGTTAGACAATTATAAAATTCAGGAAGTGCCCTATAAGTTTAGTACACAGAACACAATTTCCAAGCGTTGCTCTGATGTTCAAAATTTCATAATGACTTGCTAAACTATACCGAATAATTTTGACCCTCGAGGCTCGCAAACTCATAGTTACAGCGACCTCTATCGGAAGTTCGGACTAACTAAAAAAATTACCCTTTATTATCGAGTATAAGCGGAATTTAGACATAACATTTAGTTCCTTTGTTAAGAAAAGAAAACAAAATTGGAAAAGCGTTTGGAACTAAATACCAGGTACCAACATAGGTAAAATCCTACTTTACCTTTTTCCTTCGTTCAACCTTGTAACTGTGTATGTTATTATTTTAACTGCGACATGAACCCGATAAAAATGATGAGATACTAAGCGATTCATTTTCAACAAGGATTTAATTCAATTCTTCTGTTGGAACTTTTGGTGTGAAATACTAAACTTGAAGAGATTTACCACTAAACACCAAAACGCTTTTTTGAACTGCTTGACGCACGTTTCGCAAACCATGTTAGCATCATCAGGAGATGATTTAATCATCTTGAGATTAAATTATCTCCTGATGATTAATCGTCTTGAGATTAAATCATCTCCTGATGATGCTAACATGGTTAGTGAAACGTGCGTCCAGCAGTTCAAAAAAGCCTTTTGGTGTTTAGTGGTAAATCTCTTCAAGTTTAGTGATTTAATTATTCTATCCCCCTATTTTTCATCATTAAAAATCCGAAAACTTCAATCTGCTTCATATTACAGAACAAAATATAATCATCGTTTATCTTTTTCAGCAGTTTAACTGACAATAAATTTCCATCAGCCTCTATAAATCAAGTTGGATAGATGTAATTCCTGTAAATTTTAAATTCGTGCTTCGAAAGTGAAATTATATTTTTTTGGCAATCATTATTTACACTTACGTAACGAAAGGAAGCTTTTCTTGTTTATCTCAACAACTTTTAGTACACTCGAAGAGATTTACCGTTGAACTATCAGGAGATGATTCAATGTTGATAGAGTGAGTAATTTCCTGATAATGCAAACATGGTTAGTGAAACTTGTATCGAAAAGTTTAAAAAGTGATTTGGTGTTTAGTTGCAAATCTCTTCGAGATGGAACCTGAAGCTTTCATCTTCTGACGATGTTAACTTGGTTGGCGAAACACGTATCAAGTGGATTCAATGCAATTTGGTATGAGTGCAAAATGCGTTATAATATTTCTAAGTCATCGACTTCAAATTAGAAGGGCTAGTAGATTATTCTACAGTATTTTTCACGTTAATATCAAATTGCAAGTTTTCTTTTCCGATTTCAATGTTAAAAATGAATAAGAATTGTCCCAGCAAACCATTCTGCGGCGGAAATAGACTTTTTAGAACATTTTAGTTTTTAATATAAATAGCTTAGCTGTGTGTGTGTGTGTGTGTGTGTGTGTGTGTGTGTGTGTGTGTGTGTGTGTGTGTGTGTGTGTGTGTGTGTGTGTGTGTGTGTGTGTGTGTGTGTGTGTGTGTGTGTGTGTGTGTGTGTGTGTGTGTGTGTGTGTGTGTGTGTGTGTGTGTGTGTGTGGGTGTGTGTGTGTGTGTGTGTGTGTGTGTGTGTGGTGTGTGTGTGTGGTGTGTGTGTGTGTGTGTGTGTGTGTGTGTGTGTGTGTGTGTGTGTGTGTGTGTGTGTGTGTGTGTGTGTGTGTGTGTGGTGTGTGTGTGTGTGTGTGTGTGTGTGTGTGTGTGTGTGTGTGTGTGTGTGTGTGTGTGTGTGTGTGTGTGTGTGTGTGTGTGTGTGTGTGTGTGTGTGTGTGTGTGTGTGTGTGTGTGTGTGTGTGTGTGTGTGTGTGTGTGTGTGTGTGTGTGTGTGTGTGTGTGTGTGTGTGTGTGTGTGTGTGTGTGTGTGTGTGTGTGTGTGTGTGTGTGTGTGTGTGTGTGTGTGTGTGTGTGTGTGTGTGTGTGTGTGTGTGTGTGTGTGTGTGTGTGTGTGTGTGTGTGTGTGTGTGTGTGTGTGTGTGTGGTGTGTGTGTGTGTGTGTGTGTGTGTGTGTGTGTGTGTGCCCT